>JAUTBQ010150988.1:0-14019 GCA_032361185.1 Lepetodrilus ovalis | reverse complement strand
GGGGTCCACATCTGACCCAGCCTTATATCCGAATCCGCTCTGTATCGAGCAGCCTTATATCGAGGGGGCACTGTATTTGTATTTCCACATTCATACATAGACCTAAAATCTTCCTTGTACAGGTTTCCCCTCTGCCTGATAATTACTCATCTGTCTGTTATATGGGTCAAACATGCTGGGTACATTCAGTATTACCAGGAAAAACTGGCCTTTGGGGTACATGGAGAAGAGATTACTATACAAAATTCCTGTTTATATAGAAAGTATTTATTTGTCAAATTCCATTCTCGATCCCCTACAACTTGGAAACATTTCATAATATCAACAAAAGTAGTCCAGTCCAGGAGGTCTATTCTGGAAATATGCTTGTGATCTTCTTATCCTCAGAACGTACATAATATGTGCCATGCCATGGGTATACAAAAGATTGTCATACGATCGTAAAAACATTTTGAGAATAGGTTCCCCCTTTTGTTTTAGCTTTGTATTTATTTCCAAGGAGTATTTAATTGCCGTATTTAATCAATAGGCTTTTGTGGAGACGTCGTACAAGGATGCATACAAAGCTGTATTCCTTTAAGATATAATTATTCCATTTGTTTCTTTAGAACTAACACTTTTGTATTTCAATCAATTCAGTTTAAAATAACAAAAACATCAATTTGTTAACAATACACTGCACTCGGGCGATATAAATATTTATCTGTCTTGATTTAAAGAATTAATTTGCTTTGTAGAATGCAAATGTACGTGGAAATGAAGGAATACTTAAATATTTACGCGTAATCTATTTTTAACACTTATAAATATTGATGAATTTTTTTTCCGTTCCATTTCAGAGAACATACATATTTGCATTTCTGCTGAGTTCAAGGTTGTTCATCCGACCCCACACATTGCTAGGAGAAGTCTGTCAGGTGAGTTTGGTACAAAAGCTGATGAGAATAGATATATAAAATGAGCAGCAGCTTTGTACATTCACGTTCTGCGAGACATCTTCACGTCTATAACAGCATGTGGAATGCATTACTCATTTGTACCAGTTCCAAACAACAAAGTCTCTGGGAGTCGGAATATTTATCTGATGGAAACAAGGCATCGTAAAAACAAACAATAAGGATGTGCCTGTGACCATTTCACTGCAATTGTATCTGAGCTCGTGTTCACTCCTGTGTCGCTATGTCACTGGAGGGAGTTTACTCAGACTCGTCAGACAGAATGTAGACCTATATTAACTAAATAATGAAGAGTGCACCTATAAATAAGCACGTTTGTAAGACCAGTGTATATTTACATCGTCAGCTCAGCTTAGTTCAAGATGAGAGATCCATAGCTTAGCTCTTGAATTGTAATTTTTAATTTCCACCTTTTTTTCCCCTCAAATTATATATAATTAGTATACTTTTTTCCCCATCTCCATTGGAAAGTGTTGGATTTGAAATATGTGCTTCTTGTATTTTCAGGTGTGCATATTCCAACAGAATCTAGCAAATGATAGAATCGATAAGGTATGTCACAATTATTAGTACAGTGTCCTCTCAATATAATGCTGAAGTTGGGGTCCATGCCTTATAGTACCCACTTTATACAATAGTACAGGTAAATAAAAAAAATTAAAATGGGATCCACCTCTGACCCGGCCTTATATCTGAATACGCTGTGTATCGAACCGTGTTATATCGGGGGGACACTGTATATCTGATTCTTCAATTCAATTTACTTTAATGTTTGCATCGCATGATATACTAGTATAGGAGAGTTTGTTTCTGGTAGTATTTTATACAAAATATTTTTATTTCTATGAATAATTACTGCAATGATGTAGAATAATATATACTCATCAACATTAAATTTATGAATCTCATTTTAATTTACAGTCTGCCCTTGGGAAATTTGGAACACATATCGTCAATCTCTTGAGGTAAGTGAATTACTTCTGTTAAATACACTGTATATAAAATTTGTGTTTGATTACACCTTGCTGATTGGGCAATCTCAATTGCAAGAGGCATGCATCAACATTAATCTTTATTGTTGTCATCAAAACATTTTTATAATTATATCCTATTGCTATCATCAGCATTGTTAAATATAATTTTTATTGTCAATAGTAATGACATAATTTATTAATAATATCCTGTTGTTGTCTCGGCAGTGAATGGACAGAGTTGTTCCCGTACGACTTCAGAGACGAGCGAATGATGAAGCACTTGAAGGACATCACGCAGAGGGTGGTGAAGATCTACCCGGAACTCAGGAAGGACATCAGTACTGTCATGCATAATCTGATGACACGGGTATGTACCAAATACCTTGCACTGTTACAGCTAAACATTTAGGCCCATATTATCGAGTAGACTAGACCTGGTTTAAAGCTAGTCCTGGTTTACGGAAACCCAGACTCTTGGTTTAGCAAAAACTATATTATAGAAAACAGGCATATCAAAACCAGATCCAGACTCAGTTTCAAGTAAACTGCTTTCCATAATACTGTTTAAGAGCTAAACCTGGTCCAGACCGCATTTGATAATATCGGTCTTAGTCATCTACAATATGGTTGCAGTACCTTGCTGTCTAGGATCTGCACCATTAATGCGAAGAAGAAATATTAAAGATATTCTACTCCATCCCAGCCCAATGTTAGCAACTGCATCTGTTCACAAGAGTGGTGGACATGCTTTTTCAACAGATTTAATAAATAGCGCTCATATTCCATTCATTAAGGCGTTAATGACTTTAAAGAACTGTTTTATATGTCTAATGACTTTTAGAAATGTTTTTAACGTCGCCAATGACCATTTGACATCTAAATTTGTTTATGTACAGAATATATGAGCACTGTTTTATTAAACTGTTGACAGAATATGTCATCTGCTCTTATGAAAGGAAATCTAGTTTTACAATTGTGTTGTGGAAATAATAAAGAAAGCACTGCAGTTTCAAGGCAATAAGGACAATACTGAAATAGTAACACATTGGCTTTAAGGGTAATAAGGACAATACTGAAATAGTAACACATTGGCTTTAAGGGTAATAAGGAAAATACTGAAATAGTAACACATTGGCTTTAAGGGTAATAAGGAAAATACTGCCACAGTTTCACATTGCTTCTATGCCGTGTACGGCTGGCATTTGCTGAGGATTACTCTGGTATCTCCCTGGCATCTCAGTCTGACCGTCAGGGGGGATAACTCCGCTGTGTACAGGAGACTTGCTATGTTTGACCACGTCTCAGCAATGCTGTGTACGACTCCTTTGTTTTCATTTTGTCGGATTCAGTTTGAAGGGGACTCTTTGTCCCTTTGACTTTTCGCCAACTTGTGAAGAATGCGAACAATTTAAAAAATGTCGTCTTATATCAAGACGGTAAATAGCAGAGATCAGATGAAACTGATGAGGAGTTAAATAAATGTTGCAATATTTGATGAGAGCAACATGAATGTACATAGCAGTCAGTTTTTTTGGCTATCGGCGACATTTGAATTGGTGTGGTACTTGGCGTTCAACAAGCAATTAACATTGTTATTTTAGAATTGTCCACTTGTCCAACATATAGGTAGGGCTTAATAACGAGGATCACATACCCTTGTTTCACTAGATGGAACCCAGTCAAAACATATCGTAACGTATCTTGCTTGTAAACATAAGAGCATTATCCCAGAAATTCTCAGTTTATGTCGAAATGTTGGCTTTTATGCCCAGTTCCCTTCTGCATATTTGCATACTGAACAAGTGTGAATATAGTTAGTGCATAAATGACAAAGAATAATAATATGCCATAAGCACAAACTCCAGAAATATTATTTATATTTCTGTACAATTTGCCAATTACATGCATCAAGCTTTTCATGCATATTCGTATAATGACAACTAGGGTGAAAATTAGCCATGTTTGTTATTAATCTAGATCAGTGTGTTGCAGTATTGAGGATGTGTTTATTAAAACATAAACTAGCACCGTTATCAAAACAGTTATCATTTGCTTGGTACAGGATAACATTATTTCATTAGTGGTAAATGTAACAAGATGGACGCCCATATCGCAGTGCCGGGGAGTAGTGTATAGGAAGGAAGCAACAAGCGTGTATCAGCTCCGCTCAGTGGGAGGTTGTCGTACGGCGATACGTACATGAAACTCAAGTGTGGGAGTTTCCTGAAAATATCTGATATATTTGGCAAACTCTGATAAAACAGTCATGTTACAAGCCAGTGGAAATACATATACAAGCTGGACCTTTTGTAATATAAATATAAAGTTCAAAATGGCACATCACCATGGTTACCATGAGCCTATTCCATCTTCTTATTCAGTTAATTGTTAGTCTTTTTTTAAAGGTACTATAATTTTTAAAGGTGCTATACCAATTTGGTATGTGCTATGTGATGAACGTGTTCTTATCGAGAAATTGTATTATTTTGATTGTTAAATGTGATAGGTCAAGGGGACTGGGATGTCATTGGATGTTGATAGACATTATATTATTTTAATTGTAATATGTACGTTAGATCGAGTGGAATACATCACTGCGATGTCTTAAGATGTCGTTTGTTGTTGTTCAGTTGTCACGACTACAGAAGTTTGAGGATGCGCTGGCCAAGCTGACGTCAGAGGCGCTACAGAAGGCTCAGACCCAGGTGGTGCCCACCACGGACATCATGGAGGTGTGCCCCAGCCCCCTCGTCCTGGCTCAGAACCTCACACACATCGAACTGGTACGTGTGCAGTCCTAATAACAATCATCCGATCAAAATAATAAAATAAACTGGAAAATGTCTAGAAAATAAGCAAATTTCAGAACTGACCAGGCTGAAAGAGTGTGTTTTATTACTTCACGTCACAGCAGGAAGCTTGGAACCATCCACCAGACTAAATGAGGATGGTATTGTGCAATAAACTACGAGACGCGTACAGTACATTTCTGAGAATAGGGTAGAGATGTTTTGTTTTTTATTGTTCACTGATATTATGTCAATAATGTTGTTTAATTTTTATGTATTTTTATCATTTTAGGAGCGATTGAGCATGATTGGTCCTGAGGAGTTCGTCCAGGCATTTGCCAAAGAATCCATTGATGGGGAGGTGAGTGGTCTCAGTGATGCCCTGGAGTAGACCTAGTCCTAGTGTCACTACTGTCTAATCCGCCTCCATAGAATCTAATCCTAATCTTGTTTAAGGCTTGTTCTAATATTCCAAGTTTTTATCGGACTAGGATCTTGTCTCATGCAGCCATGTTAGGTCCACCACTGTAACTATTCAACATTTTTTAGCTACAGAACTGCAGCTAGACACAACCATGCTTTATTCAGTACTGTGACTGGTCTGTTATATTGCAGACAGGTCTATGTTATGTTATATTGCAGACTGGTCTATGTTATATTGCAGACATTCTGTGATAGACTGCACATTATCTGAAATATCTGTAGACTGGCACAACCATGCTATATTCTGTACCATGACTGGTGTATATTGTATTACAGACTACATTCCGTGACATGAAGAAGACTACTAACCTAGAGGCATACGTCCAGTGGTTTAACCGCCTCAGCTACCTCGTGGCTTCAGAAATATGCTCAGTAAGTGTCCGTTGTTTGCCTTTTGTCCTATACTCCCCAGGGAGTTGAGAAGGAATTGAGTGCACACAGCCATTGACCTAGATGGAAATCGGTGCTATGTAAATAGATTATATATAACATTATTATTACAGTAATACATTAATGTTATGTACATATTAATTACGTCAATTCATTGATATAGTGATTCATGTGTCCACTGTCCAGACTTCTATCTGATTTATATTGCAATACTGTTATGCCGGACAATCTTTTTTTGGTTAAAATCTGCCCGGTAAGCGAAACAACGTGATCATTATGACAAGACTGGAGTAACCAGTCTTCTACCATACAGTCTTCTACAATACAGTCTTCTACAATACAGTCTTCTACAATACGTTTGACATGAATACACTTTTGTTTTCAGCATTTGAAAAAGAAGAATCGGGTAAAAATGATCGAATACTTCATCGATGTCGCCAAAGAATGCATCAACATCGGCAACTTCAACTCACTCATGGCAATCATAGGTAAGAAACTGGCTGATTAGAAATGTAAACAATACATCAATGTCATAATTATGTCCACTGAAATTATTCAGCTAAATATCTCTGAATGTCCTATTGAGCTGCATTCTGCTAATTTTATGCTATTTCGATAGTTTTCTTCATATATTTTCAGGTAAATAAATGTTGCTATTTGTTTCTATTTACAGCTGGTATGAATATGAGTCCTGTTGCAAGGTTAAAGAAAACGGTGAGTCTCTATTACAATTTCAAAATAACATATGTGTAGACTATACACACTGTATGTTATTTCACATTTAATATTCAGTAAAAAAAAAAACAAGTCATGATATACATGAAAGAATCATGAAAGCCACTCTAAATCCCAATTTAAGAAAAAATATTATTTATTAAGCAATATGGTTTTGTACAAAAGTAGTCCCATTGTATGTTTGGTTGAAAAATATCCGTGGATTGACATGGCGTACATTGTTTCTATTCCAGTGGGCCAAAGTGAACACGGCCAAGTTTCTCATATTGGAACACCAGATGGACCCCTGTAATAACTTCGGCAGCTACCGCTCGTGTCTGAAGGCCGCCATGTGGCGATCACAGGGTGCCATGGACGACCGCGAAAAGGTAAGTTTCGCACTTTTGTAATTGCATGCAGAGTGATTTTTATCAAACGTGGTGGAATGCGATTCAGAAAAGTTGCTGTCATTATATTGTTTTACCAAAATGTGACATAAATATTCATCTCTTGCAGATTGTTGTCCCATTCTTCAGTTTGTTCATCAAAGATTTATATTTCCTGAATGAGGGTCAGATGAACAGATTATCGAACTTGAACATTAATTTTGAGGTGAGTTTTTAAAATATTGTAGAAATATTCTGGATCATATTATGTTACTTGAATTCATAATTGTGAAATTTGAAAAGTATTTTTTTCAAATCCATAACAATCTCGGATCACTTTAGTTTTACAGTGACCTTAGTTCTAGAGACCTGCTTCTGGATATTCATCAACATATTAATGTCTGTTTCCAGAAATTCTGGCAAGTTGCGAAGCAGATCTCAGACATCATGGCCTGGCAACAAGTAGAGGTAGGTTTCCATGGTTACACCCCAATACAGGACTTTTGTCCAATCATCTTTTTAGAATTCATTCTATCCTTTCACATCCTTTTAACCAAGTTAAAATATTTTACCTTAATTGCTTGATTCAGCAAACATTTTATGTAGCATCAACATACCAAAATTAATTACATTAATAATCATTTTTACTTCTTGTTTTCCAGTGTCCTTTTGAGAAGCACAACAAAGTCCTCCATTATGTGCTGACGTTACCAGTGTTCTCAGAGACAAGTGAGTCATTGAAAAATTTCATTAAAACATTTCCACTGACCAATTGTAAATACATGTATATCTTTCCTTCACAACTTTAAAAAAAGCTTTCATTTCAAGGCTTGAAACTGCCACAATTGAAAAGAAAATTCATAATTATTACTTTTATATTCCATGATATATTTCAACATTTTTACCTTGGACTAATCATATTGGTTGTAAGGATAGTAATATTTTGTGTCCACTTCCAGCATTGTCTCTGGCGTCGTACGAATGTGAACCTCCAGAAAACAGCTACGACAAGGAGAGACACAAGACGTTAAAGTGAGTATGGATATCCGATATGTTCCTAAGCTGTTCACCCATCAGAGAATGGGTACCTAGTAGGATGACATGAATGATATACTCCAAAGGGTCGAGAAGGAAAATTAGAACCCAATGATCCACTGACCTGGATAATAATGTATAGCGACATGAGCATGCTCGAGAAAGTGGCTTTGGCGCGATATAAAGGCACATATTATTATTTAAATGCTTCCATAATGGCCTCTGGGAATAGTACACAAGATATCAGTATTGTGTATGTACAATTCATCTCTGGATATGAACACTAGCATTGGTGTTCACTGTTAGTCAAACTATCTAATTGTCAGTCATGTTATTTTAAGCATGTCAGGAATTCATCTCATTCTAAATTCACTCCATTATTTTATTTCAGAGCCCAAGCGGGATTATGACCAAACTGAAAACGTCCGACAATCGTACCTTCATGTGGACCCCTGGTCCACAGTGTTCAAGATGGCTGCTTACAGCTTCATAGTTCAACACAATGTAGGCCATCTGTGAAGATTATGTTGCATGGAACTGCTGTAAAAAATGATCGAGAGATCGTTTTTATCTCCGTTGTTGGTGGTCACAAAAACACAACTATGTATGGAGAACAATACAGAGGAAGACGGTAACTGAACAAACGTCCATGTACAAGTTACCTCCCTTGAATGGAGTTCTCTCCCTTGCAAAGAAATGGCAGACACATCGTGTCAGACTGATCTCTTTTGAGAATGGATGTCTGTGCTTATTATTATTTTCTTTGGGTTGCAACTATGGCTTTTTGATGCGTGAAGTGTTGTAGAACTGCCTCTTTAAATTGGTCTCTCTAACAACACGAGTGCTGACAGATGAAAGTCGTGGTGAGGCGGCCATGTTAAAGGACAACAGACAGTGCCATGTTGTCGTCCATGTACAAGTCTGGAAAGACTCTAACCCCCTCTGGTGGTGCTTGTGTGTAGTCGCTACGTGTCTCAGGATGGTTTCCATGTTCTTCAACTCTTACATCAGACATTCTCAAGTAACATGTGCTTCATCATCAGAGAACATATATATGTATATATATATTTGATCGAATATATTTTGTGAAACAAACTGACATATGAAACTGGAGACCAGACATATTTACATATATACAATGTACTATAGTATCTAGCAATATGGTGGGAAGACTTTAAGGCATCATTCATCGTTGGGTTGTACATATGTTGGTGAGACCTGTACACTTTCAGTTATCAAAATTCTTTATTGGCATCGTCGCTCTCCAAGTCATTCCAGACTTGCTCTTTGGTTTTGAAGATTTCGAAAAGTGATCATATATAATAAATATAATTTTTTTGGATACAATTTAAAAAAAATCTAAATGTGAGACATACATGTATCTATATACTTGTGGTATATACAACGCCATTGCATATGGGTGAAAAATTCCCGCCGTGACATAAAACAATAGCTCACCAAGTTAATTGGAACGTTATTTTGGGGATAAATAAAAAAAAAATCAATTGAGTTACATACAAAGTCGAACAATCACTTGTTTTCACAGCACACATACCCCCATTCCAAAGTCGGCACAATTCTCATCTCATTTGTACATGTCCATAACATAAACATTCATCATTACATCATGTTCATCAACTATTGTCCACAAAGAGAGATATCTGTGTAATATATTGTCATCGGGACACCATCTTGGGCATACTTGTCTAGTGCTTGGCACATACCAGCTGTTGTTACATATTTCACTTTGTTGACCTCGGTGCAAGTTGCTGCACAAATGACAAATAGGGTTGTGTTTAGGTGCTCCACTCTCACATCACTGGAAACTTGTAAACCAGAATTTCGTGACACTTGTCAATTAAATCCATCGTCTCAAATGGGTGAAAGATTCCTGCAGAGATGTTAAATACTCTCATTTAAAAGTAATATATAAATTAATGAAATATATAAATTGAGTTGATTTATTTAATTACGTTTTGGCATTTCTATTATGCAGAAATAGTGGAGCAGACGGACAAACTCTGTATGGCATTATCACAGTGACCTTTGCACTGGCACTTTGTATATATAAATATAGACCTTGTACAATACAAGCAGTCCAATAAAATGTGAAAGAATTATTACATATTTCTGTTGTTTATGGACGATACCATCCGACTGGATGAATCACAAATTGACAAATGACACAAATACAAGGATGCGAGTTGTGTATGTGGAAGTTCTTCTCTAGAAACAGTGTATTGGAAGGCACAGACACTTAAGAATATCCTGGCATTTCACAGAACAGTCCAAGATTCCTGCACCTTTCAGACAATCGTATTTTTAGATCTTTCAAAGACTTTCAAGACCAATTTTCAAGTTGTGCGCTGCAGGAAATGAAACAAACCTCGATTAATTAATACCCAGACAAAAGCTACGACTTTTAAAAAACGGAAGTGTCTGTCATCATGTACTGGTGTATGGTCGTATTTGCACTACAGTATATACATCTAACAGGCATGTGATTGGGTGTTGAAAAGAAAACCGGAAATTGTTTTGTCATATATATATATATATATATATATATACATGAACAAAGTAAGACGTGTCACATGGCGGCCAGAAAACCTCCACGGAATTCCGGTAAAAAAAGAATCTCATGCCTGATTAAAATATTATTTGGAAGTGTGAATATTAGCCTTACAATAGTGCCTAAAATTACAGCTTAGGTTGTATACTCCCCAGGGAGTTGAGAAAGTGCACACTAATCCATTCACCTTTTGAATAGTTTAGTCCGATAGATATATACCCATTATTATTATTCATTTAGTTTGTTGTTTCATATCATATTTCAGATTTACTTCTAGACCCTATAGATCAAAATGTTCAGCTATTGGAAGCAATCTTAAAGAGGTATTCACCAATAATAAACAACAGACAATGCCCAAAGTATTAAAATAATAAGTCGTTTTATACATATATCAGGTATATATACAAAATATACACGTTTTTTTATCACATTTACAAAATGTACATCTTCTGCGAGACAGCTCCTGTATTTAGTAGTTTCCAAGGGGAAGTCACTCTGGCAGCATTTTCAAGTTAAACAAGTGTCTCATAGTTGGCCGACCATGTGGACAATTCTGAAAATATGCAATTAGCAAAATTTGAAATTAAATGTGTAATATACCAGGAAATGTACAAGGAATGTTAGCTGAGAATTTGCATAAATATACACTAATTAGGCTTGTAAATTAATAAATGCTGATGGCATTGTAAACATGGTTAATAACAACGGACTTGAATTGAACACGACATATGTTTCTCTTACCCACGGCTGTTCAATTTCTCCCATGTGACACAAGAGCTGCAAGAGCAATATTGTTGAGTCAGTTTCAATTACACATTAAAAACTTTAGTGAGTGGCTGATTGTTTTTCCTTGTAGTGAGACACTTCCACTTACACAACGACCTAAAATGTTTCATCACAATTTGAATATGTGTAAAAGGAAAAAAAGCACATTTACATTATTGAAGAACGAGGACTACAGTAAGACATGTAAAACTGATGTTTAGTTTATTTACAACGTATAGTTTATTTACATGTAACTGTAAATGGGAAGTCTGTAGCAAGGAAGAGATGATAACCAACCTTCTTCATTTCCCCACCACTAAGAGGAGTTCCGATCATGATGGCTTTCCGACACGCTCTGGAGGCGAACATCATTCTGATCCGTGACGGTCGACACATCACACCCTGCAACAGCCGATATCGTTAAGGGATGACCAGACAGTTAATCTGTCTCATGAGACCTGCATTACATAGCTGTCTCATGAGACCTACATTACATAACTGTCTCATGAGACTTGCATTACATAACTGTCTCTCTCATAAGGCAACCTACCAAATTTACATGGATATTACGATTTCACACAGAACCTTTTTGTCTTATGTAAATAGGATATATTCTCATCCCCCGAAATGTTAGCGCCTGACAACATGGTAAGTTGGTTTATGAGACAGACTGGCCCCTTAAGAAATACATGTCACACACTTCAACTTATCTGTAGATATGTGCGACAGTAAGGAATGCCAAGGACTGATTTAATACGTCGTCACACGGAATGCGTCTCTGCATCCATAATGGTACACTTGTAGTAGTCATGTACATACAAGAGATCTTACTGCAATGTTACAGAGAAAACTTACAGGTGAATCTGTCAGCATAAATATCAGTTCTTCTATGTCTGAAAATAAATAATTGCAGACAATTTTACATGCTCAGTTTAAAATTTTCTAAAGTGCAATTTTCTTATGAAAAATACCTTTAATCTACTAGTATCTGTCAGTACAATTTTAGCAGCTTAATTAGCCTCAGTAGCCTCATACTTGATATAATATACTAGTTCGCCATTTTCATTTAAAGAGTTTGGGTGTGTGCGATAGATTTCAGCACTGCCTCATCCGAAACATGTTAACAGCAATAAATAGTAAAAAGAATACATGTAATAAGAATTCAAAAAATAATAATAATGATATCAGTAATAATAATAATTCTATATTGGTAATGTGTAAAAATTGCACACAGGGGATGCTCAAAATGCTGACAATAGCTACTAATTACTGGAGATAATAAAATAGTGACAAATATATATCTAAGAAATTAAACATAAAAATAAACAAACATCTCACCTCCTTTACCAAAGTTCCAGTTCTTACTGACGGGATTGGAGGACAGTTTGACCCTATGAGTGGGAGGAGCTACAACATATCAACCAATCAGAGTGGAGGTCAATATGTGAGGTCAACAAGGCAGATACAGATTTCCATTCACAGGTCAATATCTGAGCTCGCAGCAAATCAGTCCTCAAAATAAAAACTTAGCACTGGTTCAGATACATATGCAAGGAAATATACTTGCTATATGTGTGGGTATAGCTGCATCTTCCAATAAAGCCAAAACCATTCTCCATCAGACATCTACTATACCTGTCTCATCTATGATGAAATCAAAGCCATTCTTCTTGAAAATGTCCAGGTTGTCAATCAGTATTGTCTCGTTGCTTGCAGTCAACTCTAAGTTCTGAGGACTGAAATTACAAGAGACCCATTTCAGGTTGTATGTCATTTCTGTTTTTCAGGATAAACTTGAATATGGCGGGAGTGAGACAAGATCCATGGGACAAGTTGGGAGCAGATGTAACCAGGGTGGAACGTGTAATCCATGATTTCCCTGTAAGAAGACAATCTATTCTCTACCAATCAAAAACTCTGACACATCAGGGTCCAGTTCCCCAGACCAGTCGATGCACTATAAGAACCGTAACGCCTTTATATAAATGCTAACATAGACTTAGCTGTGTGTGACAACAAGCGATCCGACTAGATATGGCCAGTGTGGTGAGAGCCATTTCTGAAAATCAGGTCAGTATTGGACAACTGGTTGAATTCTAGGTTCAGTGTCACATGGTTCTGTTATCATGACACCCAACACTACCAATCTAGCTAAAGCTTCTATCGGAGTACAACATACACGCACACACACATGCACGCACACACACACACACACTGCACACACACACACACAAATACACACACACACACACATGCACACAAACACACTATGTCAATACATGTAACCGACTGACTGTATCATCTTCTGACTGTGGATGACTGTATCTCTCTGCAGCATCTCAAAGTGGTATTTCTCGTCCGTGGCGTGCTGGTCGACTATGAAGAGGTCCGAGCCCAGCTTGACCAGAATGAAGCCCAGGTTGAACTGCCAGAGACCGAGAACAGCCATTACTATTCACTGCATCACTGGCACATCACTTATTGTGATACTTTTATCGAAAATAAAATATCCTCCGACAATTTCATGGGAAAAAAAGTAATTCTTTAGACAATTATATCTCAACTATGACCCCCTAAAAAGCTCAAATTATTTTCATACGAGTTAACAAGCAATTCCCAGATTGATGTGACAACATGTTTTCATAGAAGATAACAAACATCCCCTGAGATGACAAGCAATCTCCCCTGTGATAACAAATAAGCATCTCCTTGAGATGACAAGCAATCTCCCTAGTTTGTCGGAATAATAGCTGTGGGACAGAGATAAATTTCTTTGTTATTTACATATCTAACAGTATATAAAGTTTCTTCTTCTTCCCCCCAATGACAGTTATTATCCCCGAGATGACTAGCAATCTCCCCCAATGACACTTATTATCACCCGAGATGACAAGCAATCTCCCCCTCATGACACTTATTATCCCCCGAGATGACAAGCAATCTCCCCCTGATGACACT
>JAUTBQ010150977.1:0-14020 GCA_032361185.1 Lepetodrilus ovalis | reverse complement strand
ATAGTGCAGGTAAATAACAAAAAATAAAAATGGGATCCACATCTGACCCAGCCTTATATCCGAATCCGCTCTGTATCAAACAGTGTTATATCGAGGGGACATTGTATTATATTAAAAATACGATTCATATCTCTATTAGCCTTGGTAGTCTTGTGACTGTCTGAGAACCAGCAAATAGTACCTTCAAGATCCATTGTCCAGGCTAATAATGTAGCGCTTTGAGCATGCTTTTGGGCATGGATTTGCCACAATATAAATGATCTCATTATTATTATTATTATTTATTATTAGTATTATTAAGGCAACTTTAACCTTTTCTTTAGAAGGCATCTGTAGTTCCCTCCAACTGAAACAACGTTAATCCAGAATTCACACTAAATTTACTAATGCTTCAAAACACCATGAGAATCCCTCTTTAATTCTTCATTTCCACCTTTGTTTACACAATTCCAAAGCAACGCAAATAAATGCTGTCAGCAAAGCCATTGGTGGATTGTTTTCAATGCAAACTACAGCTGTAGAGATATCTCCGTTTTCGCAGATTAGCAGCCAGCGATATCCATCCACCCATGAAGAAATAAACATGTGGAATGGAATTGTGGAATGGAGTTGGTTCCAGAAACAACAAACAGAAATCCGACTGCTCTTCATTGTTGTTGCTTGATCAATGTATTCCTCCATTTTCAAATGGGCCTCTTTAAGAATTTGGACAAACATTGATGACGGAATTGTTGAAATTGACTCCCCGGAAGACGAACTCCTGACGTAAATACATTCACAATGAATCCCGGATTAAGCGACATAGATACTGTAGTTTAAACACGTACCTTGTACTCACTGACAAATAAAATGAGAGAAGAATGTCATGTGCATGCAGAACATTTACGTGAATATTTCTTTAAAGGAAATATATACATAGCATCATGCTGTTATTGTTATCGTCACATATGGGTGAAAATTCCCGCTGCGACGTAAATCATTAATTCAATCATCAAAATGTTATTATTAATTAATACCAAATTGTCCATCATTCAGAGTGATTGGATTATCTTAACCATCTCACTTACGAAGTAATAAGACCTGGGCATCACAGGATGCCGTTAGCAGTAGGAAGGTTAAATTTAAAAAAAATTAAACCATTATTTAGTGACAAAATTATCAGGAAAGATTCTTGGAGATGATTGTCATGATGAAGCGCACTTCTTGAATCTGCACTGAAAACCTCTCTATCTGTATTGATTCGCAATATTGCTTGAAGGTCCTTCAAATGTTTGAACGAACCACAACAGCAATTTCAGATAAATCGGCTGTACGTTGTGACTCGGGAGGACATGGTTCGTCAACTGGTGACATAACCTGTGATACGCTGCAACGGGGATACGAAAAGTCTCCGGATTTTTTTTTTATATGACGGAGAATGTTTCTGAGGTGTTTCTGAGGCGTTCCTGATTCCTGAGGTGTTTCTTAGGTGGCTACATGGCGGGTCAGCAGTTCCGCACTTCCGCGCTACCTATTACCGTTTATGAGATTATCCCCCGTCACAGAAATCCTATCTAGAGAAATAACAGGTTTATTGGTGCTTCACCAATACACGTAAACATGACACTTCCACTCTGGTGAATACAGGAAGTGCTCTTGTAAGTGTTGCCATGGAAACCATAATTCATCCAATAAAAAAGCCAATATAGAGGTGAGATGGTTTGTTGATTGGTCAGTTTGTTTTCTCATTGGTTGCTTGAAGAAGCTTGTCAGTAACCATAGCAATGGAAAATGACCGAGTAATGAAAAAATAAAGCTAGGTGTTTGGTCATCCAGTAAAATAAACATTGGTGGAGGAGAACAAATTCAATCATGAAACTGGACATAAAATTAACCTTGATCAATATTATGGCATGAAAAGGTGGGAAAACAAAAAAGAACAAACAAAAAACCAACAAAAACAAGTAGAACAATCTACAAAAATGATGACAATGTCATAAAGAAGAAATAACATAAGATTTCCGTCCAAACTCTTTAACTGCAATGACAAAAGTCAATGGTACTGTTTGGCCAAGCAATTATGGAGTATGTAACATGAGCAAGTGCAAACAGACATTCTACGTTTTCACAGAGGAATGATCTGTCCATAGCCTCTTAGCTTAATTTGATCATCTTTCCGACTCCAATATACCATTCTGCGTTTGGTATTTACAAACACTTTGGGGAGAATACAGTCAATCGGGCCGCATCGCTGCACACGCTGATAATCACGACATCAATATTTCCTCATGGAATGTTTCAGTCTGTTGGGCACTGCCAATGTCAACAGAGCAGTCTCGCAGAAAACATCTTTGTCTCTTTTGATTGGATGATTTATGAGTGGCCATTCAAAACCACAGGTGAAAGTCGGTTATGTTGGATGGAAACTGATATAAAACAATGGGTATATATCACCTGTGTAGATTATCGTAATTGCGATGGAAATCTAACATGGAGTTGCTTCCTCAACTGTAAACATTTGTATGCAATGTATTACATTGTTTTTGAGGTCATGCATTATGCAACAACATGCTAATTTCCCCCTTTTGTTACCAGAACAATTTTCAATTATGGAACACAATAAAAGTCATTATTAACCACTTTAGCTTTAAAATATCATAAACCAGCAGTCACATTCAACAATATCAGGCTGTATTTGGAACAATGGAAACATTAAACAGCTTCCAATTCCAAATATATTCATATTTGGCATTTAAACTTGAAACATAAGTGGTTAATTGATGACTAAATATTCAGCTACATTACCAGTTCTGTAGATGCTGTACATTGTGTTGTACTTACCTGAAAGTAGAAAAGAGAAACAGTTAGTCATGAAACATGATCAATATAATAATAATTCCTGAAATGGATGGCTAATATGGTGATAATGATATAGGATTATAGTACATTACATTTCAAATTATATATTTAAATATATGAAAATTTATACAATTTCTATCAATGATTTCCTAACACCTGTCACTTGTGAATATATTAATGCATAGATTCACACTTTTTTTTATGAATTTATTTAAAAGAAATACAATACGAGTACTAATATATATATATATATATATATATATATATTGCTAAACTTGTTCTATTTATCATCTATAGGAGTGAAAATCTTGAAAGATATTACATAAATTAACAAAATTCTAGTCAAAACAGATACATAGACTACGGTACTTAAACTTAAAAAGATAAAACAAAGGAACTATTTAAATTAAAAATACAAACACTTTTGAACAATAAAAGTGGATGCTAATTGGTAGTCAAAGAAAACTGAAAATACGAGTCATTATGACCTAATTTATTGATGGGGCTACCATTGTTGTCTCCCTCTCAAAAGATTCATCGACAGGTAGTGTTTGAATTAGGTAATGACCTCTCGAATTACATAAAGAAATCCATTATCCATGAATTAAAGGCAACCTGGTTTATTTTCAACGACATTATGTATTTATTCTACATATAGATTATATTGATTGTTTCCTGTAGAAGGCATGTCAATGTGTATATGTTGTTCTTATCAATTGTTAAGAATCGAGCAACAAAATAATAATAATAATTATTCTCCCAACCATCAATTCCCTGATCAATGAAAATTTCTGCATTCCAACGGAATTCTATCATCAAAAGAATGGTGAAAGGCAAATAATCTCTCATTATGACCATCTTCAGTCTTGACAAATATTTTAGCGTGTCATCGATTTCCTCGCAGTGTATATCAATCTTTCAATGCCGACACACAAGGTGACTGCCTTGACATGTTGCAGGTAATTTGCTAAGAGCCTAGCAACATATTTAGCATCCGTGATGACCGAGATGAAAGAGAGCAGCGTCTGTAGCGGCGCAGCACGTTTCAGAAACATGTACGTCTCTGTTACTATCGCGGAAAAGCAAAGGTCCACCATGGCAAAGACGTGCCTAACCCATAATTGATTGGTAATCAATAGAAATTAATCTGTGCAAGGGACAAGAAATGAGCTATGCGTATGTAAACACAGCACATGAATACACAAACTGGACGATCTTAACCCCTGGGAGATCACGCATCACACGCAACTTAAATAAAAAAAAATATCCTTAAACCAAATGAGCAGTAATTCATTGGAATGGTCTTGAAAAGCTCTTTCAAACAAGATGCCACACCGGTATGATCCTCTCAATCAATGAATTACACTTATTCCATACTTCAAGTTCTCGAAGGCATAAAACATATGGGGTTAAAACTGAGTAAGAAAACAAACGGTGTCACTGATGAGGCTTGAGCATTTCAGAGCTGTCAGTCACCTGTCATGACCTAGCCATCAAGCATGTGTCCATCAGCTGATTTCAAGGGGAGAGTAGGGGATTGTAAGGAATAGTTGAAGAGGGGGACAAAATATGGTTCAGGGGTTCTTATTGGAAGAGTGGGTAGGAGTTTGGGTCCACTTATCGGGATCAGCACAGGAAGAACTCGGAATCAAGGCTATGAACATTCCACAACACAGCTGATGATTTCTGCAGCGACAGGCAAGGCAAATTGCACCCCAATTGCAGCTTGAATTTCCATAATAACGACGTCTCTATTGACCAACTGCCGCCAACTAACGAGGCTGCACTACGGAGATTGTAAAGTATACGTGTAACATGATTTTGTAACTCTTCCTCCAGAATTATGGATAAATAGGATGTTCATCATTTTATGATATATTTGATTATTTTCCTGTTGTGATTCAAATGTCGACACGTCGAGAGCACCTTTGATCTGGGTGTCATTTCAAAATATTTGTAAACGTGATACGACATCAGTTGATCCGCCATCAGTTGATCAGTAAGTGGATAGTCAATTTGCTTTCATCTCTGCAGGAACATCCTGTTGTAAAACAATGGTTTGACTAGGAAATAACAGACTCTCTTCCACGGAACAATCATAGCACTACAGGGGTTAATACCATGTAAATATTTGAGAGCTACGACTATCAGATCGCTACAATTTCTGTGGAATGGGGGCCTTATTTTGACCAAATATGGACATATATTACCCCTGACCTCTGACTGCTATAATTACTCCATTGATAAATAATTTTGTCTGGTACCTTAAAATACCAAGGATAATCCTATGAATGTGACTACCGGTATACAAGTATTGTTACAAAACGCTACAATTACAACATTATATGTTGTTTTTTTAGTTCAGTGGAAAAAAACATGAATAAAAAAAGTTTGTGAAAATAAGAATAAAGGAGACATATTTTTATATAAAATGTCAATTTAAAACAAATAATATCCTGAAACAGAGACAGAGAGACAACAGAGGCTTATCCTGTGTAGACAACCATGACTGATGCTGTCTATCATGCAACAACTTGTAAATTCCGACACTGGGAATAAGCCCTTTTCAATGACTCATATCCTGAATTTTATCCACCACAATTCAAACGGCAGTCATATCAAATAATCCATGTCATTCATCATGGGTGAAATTGACAAGGACAGGGAAAAAAAAAGATCAACCGAAATCGACTCTGGCACCAAAAGAAAAATCTTTGGCGGCATTGCGGAATAACAATATACGTGTCCGCGATCTCGATATTCGCGCACGTGGCGTACATCATAACGGCGCTGCCATAATACCCACTTCCTAATGACAAATCTTCCGATTCATAATTCATCGGGCGGCGAGTAACATCGTTGTCCAAACACAAAAGACGAGTATTACGAGGGTTTAAGAGCCGAGACCCCGCGCGACTGTTGTACATAACTTCATCTTAAGCATGATTAACAACAGAGATTGGAGGCCTGCATTACACTCATTCGGACGCCATTGTAAGTTCGCAATTTACGAGCGGTCGCCGAAATTGATGACTGAAATTGACATCCCTAATAAGTAATCTCGGTGCCCGATTTAGAACTGACACAAAGTGGAATGGATATTGTCGTCGGCACCAAGGAATATAGACAGGAAATACGGTGGAGAATGGACTGACGTGTACTTGATGAAAATGTGCTGGTGGAATCAGGAAGATTTGGGCCTTTTAATATTTTATGGAGTAATCATAGAATCATAGAAATATATCTGCTTCCTGCTAGAAATAGAAACCTGTCTAGGAAATCTTCTCACTTGCTCAGACAGTTTCATTTTATTCCATGATCGATATTTATTCACGACAGTCTATTTTGTCTTATTTTCAAATTGATGTAAATTGGACCCTGGACAACCTTTTCAAAAACCATTATTCATTGAATTTATAGTTTTATTTATTCATCGAGCTACACTACATAGTTAACTAAAACTGACATCAATAGTTCAAAATACATGTACATACCAATGCAAATGTATGTCATACATTATGGTTTTACAGAAAACTTAACAATAATATGCATATAGAATTTGAGATTATTTACCTAAAGCATATTTACTGATCAAGACTAATAGTTCATGAACATTCTGTTACATGTATCTCACAGCAGAATGAGAACTTAGCCCATATACTTTTCCCCATGGATGAAATAATGCCGAAAACATGGGGAAAAGTTCTTATATTAATTACGCATTACTTATTAACATGAATTCTTGAAGATCTCTAGAGATTGAAAAGAACAATATTCTCCTGTAATGAATGCTCCTCATATATTCAGTACAAGTTATACCATGTACATATCCTACATTCCTCGTCTCAGCGATACCTATACAATACATGGCAGAGTACCCATATCAATACACATACAAACTCTAATGAAGCGACATCGGGGAGCTATTTCAAGCCACTCTGATCTTTAATATTACATGATTGGATCAGGAAGTGAGCCACACTCATGTTGCGGAGCTATTGACGACTTCCCTCGATATTATTAACAAAAACTTTCATATTGTGATTATTTTCAAAGAATTGCTTGTATCTCACCGAAATCCATCGTTGTCCATAGATATGGAATCTTGATGAAACAGACTGGAAGTCTATGGTGATTGTCTGGGAACAATGCCGTATTAGTCATTCCAGGAGAACCTGATCAATATCACTTTAAATATATACAAATTCATACATATAACATGTATTAATAACAAAGCCTGCTATGGTGTTCTGTGGCAATGGAGGTCTTGACAAATGAAATTTAAAGATGGTATGACATGGTATTAAATAATGTATCCATCAAATATTTAGATTTATGGTCTGCAGGTAAAATATATTCCAGCGGCTCAAAGGTCAATATTTTCTTTTCTTGGGGAACTGCCTCTGGGGAAATCTATGTTGAATATTTTGAGTGTCGGTTTAGTTTTACTTATGCGCTTATACATAGCCAGCATATTGGCATGAATCAGCAGAAGAATGTCTGAAAGCAGTGATGATGTCATTTAACCCTCTCCCTGCTGGATTAGACACAGATGCAGTTCTTTGGGGCATCTCCGGTTGCCTCCAGCAGGAAGAGGGTTAACAGTCTTGCGATGTCTCTAGACCAATGTTATTATGATTTTAGGCTTCATGAATTCTTGTATATATACCATTATAGCAAATGCTGTTATGATGATAAAATCATAATACTGTACTAATATTAATATATCCTCTTCTTTTTGAATCAGTGGAATTGAAGATTGATATACTGTAAATCTTAAAACGTTAACGAACATAAATCTTTAACGAATTTAACGAGTTGCACTTAGTTGCTCATTTAATTCGCTAATATTGTTTACAGCATACTCTGTAGATGTAGGCATATGGACGGGCTCGTTAACAATTTTGGATGCTAATAGGTCAATCATCCACCGTATGCTAAAGCTTAACGATGCTAACATTTTATATGATTTACAGTATCTAATCTGGACTAGGTTTTTCAATGTAAAAACATACGATTTAAAATAGATATATTTTTATATACTATATCAATGCGTATGGTTATAGGATGTTCTCATCTCTGTTGGCATCTCTGGATGTCACCAGCAGTGACAAGGTTAACAAGTACATGTACAATATATATCAAGATCTCCTCACGGAAGCACAATTTCTCAGCTTGTTTGATGCAGTTCATCACCGCTCTACGCATTACCAGATAGGTGGGTATGTTCCAGATGAAAACATCTGGAACATAGGTGATTGGTTACATCAACTGTCCAATATCATAACCATTTAACCCTCTCGTACTAAACCACATTACTACATTATGAAACATACCTGGTTAATGTTACCCCCAATATGATGAAACCATAAAACGAAAATGTTTGTGAATAAATAAAAGTGCTTTTTAATACTGTGAAACATATACATTTTACAGAACACTGTCAAACGGTGGATAGTGCACTTTAAAAATGAATACATTATTGTTATTATTATTATTATTATTATTATTACTGTTGTTGTTGCCAGGGTGAAAAAGTGCTCAAATGATAAAGATCTCCATTATAGAACACTGTAACCTTAGCACCATCGTACTATATTGTTATTATTATTATTATTATTATTATTATTACTATTATTGTTGCCAAGGTGAAATAGTGCTCAAATGATTAAATCCCCATAATAGAACATCGTACCTTGGCACCATCGTACTATGCGCACCGGAATTGTTCCCCACAGGAAACAGGCAAGAACCCCCTTAGAATTTAAATGAAGTTGTTAATTGGATTGGAAGCAAAAAAAACACAACCATAGTCACGTCTGTGACATCTTGGTACCGACTGTGTTCAACTAGATGACCTTTTAAAGCACTCCACTTATTACCGCTCTTCACTATTTTAGTACCTTATCTTCCTACTCATCGACTATTTTAACAGACTTTCAGGAACCACCATTTCTAATTCACATTAACCCTCTCCCAACTGCAGGCAACTAGAGATGCCCTAAAGAGCAGTGTATGTGCATAATCCAGCATGGAGAGGGTTAATAAAAAATATTCTGCTGAGTTATTGACCTTGGAGTGATAAATACATTGAATTACTTTCATACTGAAGTAAACCCAGCCAGCACATCGCGGCACACAATGTCGAAAATATCTTAGTTTTACATCACAACATAAAACCAACATATTTTTGACATTGTATCAATATTGTATGCTGCGATGTACCCACTATGAAGCGGTTAATCTTAAATTGGTAGAAAAACATGTACATGCATATAAATGCATTTCAGAGAAGAAATAAAAAATACAATGTGATGATGTGATACATGGAATTAAGTCTTAAAACAGTAACTCAATATCACGAGTAATTTTAACGACAAAGTGACTACAGTATAATGACAATCACATGTACCGGTATGTACTTTTGTAGATATTGAACAGTGAGCCATTTATTGTTAAATGTTGCAACGTGAATCTTTCACACATGTATACGTGATGAAACCAAATGGTAAATATGTTACATTAAATAGACCCAGTTTTGTTCAATATCGTACACATATGGAAATACAAGTAAAAAAACACTTCTCAAAACAGCTCTATTGCAAAAATGATAAGTAGAACCAGTTTAGTACAATAACAACTATACTCCTCCAAAAATTGTACATACATATATAAAACCATATATTAGTATGAAACTAATAAGAACAGCTCCCATGTGATAATGTTAAATAGAACCAGTTTCGTACAATAACAACCACATTGTGCACGTATATGAAAGCATATATTAGTACGAAACTACTCGGAGCAGCTTTACTTGATACCTAGCTGTCGACGGGGGCACTCTAGACTAAGTAGGATTGATTAGTAGGATTGATTCGTCCACTGACTCTCAATCATCCATTAATAATTCAGGTAGCCTTGTAATTACACAAATGGAATTCCCCCAATCACAGGGGGAAATGAGTCTCTGCTGGGGGTGAGGTCAGCCATGGTCACCCCCCTCCCCCTGACCCCTTCTCCCAACCCCTCTCCCAAACTGACCCATGGGGTCGGAGGTCGCCCAATGGTGCCTTCCGAAATTGTTCCCCAGTCCCTACTGGGATAAATAGCCACGGATGATTTCAATCTGTTTATTTAATTAAGACATTGTCTGGTTTCACCCTGTGTTGGTTTGTGTATTCTAGTGGTTGGGTTGTTTATTTCGTTTCTGATATCGAAGCATGGATTCAGGGACTGACGGCAGCAGATTTCTATCGGTTAAGACATCGTTAGTAGACAAATGTGTTTGTTTAGTCTTTCCGATACAGAATTGTCTGAGTTGGATCTGCTTAGACTGGTTTCAGTCTTGGAAGTAGAAAATAGTACATTTTCTGAAATATTTAATTTCCTTGAAAATAATGCATTTTATGAAACATTTAGATTTATGGTACATAATGCAGGTGTACTTTTGTACATAATGCAGGTGTACTTTTATACATGAGTAGGTGTAACTGCTAGATGAATGTCATTAACATTCTGATCTATTTCACTTATTGGTTTCAACTTATAATTGTAATTAATAATTGTAAAGAATTTAAATTAAAACATATGGACCAACAACTACCATCTTATCCACCCCCATGTCCACCTCAATACATTCACCCAGTGCACCTAATGCCACCAAATCTGATACAACCACAGTTCACCCACAATAATAGACATCGGTCAGAACATTAAATGCAAATAGAAGGAAATTTGCAACCTGTCTAAAAACGTAACGGTTAAAAGCCCAGAAATGGTAAAATTTGAAATTTAAATTACTACCATTAGTTCTGTCGGAGAGCAGTGTTTGCCAGGATTTTCCAAAAAACATGAAGATTACACCTAATTTGAATTTCCAGATTCCAATTCTAAGACAAAACCTGCATTTTCGCGCTATGTTAGCGTCATCATTCTCGTCATCTCTGACATACTGCAAATACTCCCATCTGACACAACAGTCATGGACATTAAACCCAGATCGATTCAATAAAAGTCCAGCCATGTCGGATCGCCGTTTCAAAATGCAAATCTCAAGTCCACCGTCAATGGAAATGTGTTACAGAAAAACATGGTTCCCGGAAAGAAAAAACACATTCTCCATCACTTCTTTTACTAAATAAACACCCAAACTGGATCTACGATGCCATTCTCTAAAAATAACAGGATAAATTTTCGGTCATTGGATATTTTCCACCATTTGAGCAATGAAAAGGTACCCAATATGGACATTCACACCTTTTAGACTGTCATGGAAGAAATGGCGGTGTGGGGGGAATTCGCACAAAACGTGGAAGAAATGGGGGATTCGCCCATTACAGTCTCCCCGACATCTGACAGGCTGACTTATTTATAATGTTTGGCCACCCAGGTCTGGCAATGTCCTTGTTAAGTTCATTACACGAGATGTAGTATTTATGTCGTTGTCACCTCCTGAAAACCCCATAGACTTAACAATGTGTCGATGGAGACTCTTTGATGATATGGATTGGAAGAATAATCTAATTCTTCAGAATGAATATTTTCCTCTTAAATTGTTTAAAAGATGAATGAATATAGGCTATGAACACAATTAAATTTCAGGTTTTCTTTTTTTTAAAGTACATTTTAGTATATTTATTTTTATTAATGATTTTAATATATAATATATGTTAGATAAATATACACACAATTAAAGTTTGTTTTTCGGTAGCATTTATTATTAATTTTTATATTAGTTATAATGATTTGAAAATACACAATGATTTAAATTACTAATTAATGATAAATTTAATATATAGGTATGCAATGCTATAATTAGTACATGCAATTGTAATATGTTGTTTAAATTCATTTCATTTTGGAAATGACATCAATTTTGTTTGTATTTTTTTTTTCTTCTATCAAATGTAGACTTCTAAGCTTATAATACCCTAGTCGTCATTGTCATAGTGGCCAAAAGAATAAATACACAAAAATTTCACATTAAATGTAAATCATCATTCACAGTTCAATTCATGTTTGTGGAGGGGGATTTAGCCAGAACTGTAAGCTCTTTTCGGTGGCGCCACCTAGCGCCATTGGTTTTAATTACAGCATTAGAAGATCATCAATCTGGTTTCCGA
This sequence comes from Lepetodrilus ovalis, assembly GCA_032361185.1. Taxonomy (NCBI): domain Eukaryota; kingdom Metazoa; phylum Mollusca; class Gastropoda; order Lepetellida; family Lepetodrilidae; genus Lepetodrilus; species Lepetodrilus ovalis. The sequence continues at coordinate 2,060 of JAUTBQ010150977.1, read as the reverse complement.
TTGAGCCTCCATCCTTTTAAGGTTTAGATAGGTCCCCCTCCCATCTAAACAGAGAGCGCAGGCTAGCGGGGCTTTATACATGTTATAGGGGGGTCATTCACAAACCCAGCTATGGCCACAGAACAAATATGTACACATGGGTTCTTCATAGTTGGAATCAAAATGAATAGCAAGAAGTTCTGGTCTCGTGGCTACAGTGCGAACACCGAATCTTTTCGTAACGATCGAAAACATTTTTTCACTCCTCCTTACTAAGAGATTTGCTCTTCACGTAGATTTCATGTTGTTTTGAGCATGTGCATCGATTGGATTTGGTCTCTCTCTATCTTTTTTTTTTCATTTATCATGAAAAGCGAGAAAATTACAAACCTCCATTTGTAGGATAGCGTAACGTTAATATCACAAGTAGATTGCAATCGGTTGATCAATGTTCAGTCATGAACACAGGCATGTGTGTAGTGTGAATTATGAAATTGAAGATAGATCTAATATTTGTGATGTTTAGAATTGGATTTGGAATACTAGGCATGCATGCAGATTGCAGAGTTTTGTCAATGGTGCATTGATTATTTCTCGTTGGGTTTCAGAAGATATCGATGAAGTAATATTGTTTTTAATACCTCATAAATAACTGACAATAAGCCCATGGAGAAATATGGCTCAGGTAACCTGCAATGTTCCATGGATAAAACTTGCAATGCCTCATAGAAATAACTTGCAATGCCTCATAGATATAACCTGCAATGCCTCATAGAAATAACCTGCAATGCCTCATAGATATAACCTGCAATGCATCATAGAAATAACCTGCAATGCCTCATAGAAATAACCTGCAATGCCTCATAGATATAACCTGCAATGCTTTAGAAATAACCTGCAATGCCTCATAGATATAACCTGCAATGCCTCATAGATATAACCTGCAATGCATCATAGAAATAACCTGCAATGCTTCTTAGATATAACCTGCAATGTCTTAGAGATAACCTGCATTACCCCAATAGAAATACGTCCCCTCGATATAACGCTGGTTTGGGTCCATGACAACCCTCCCCCCCTCCCCGCTTTATAGTACCAGCCTTATACAATATTACAGGCAAATAACGGGGTGGGGGGAGAAATGGGATCCATGTCTGACCCCACCTTATATCTGAATCCGCTGTGTATCGAACCGTGTTATATCGAGGGGACACTATACCTCAATCAGATACAGCCCAAAATATCTCATGGAAAACCTACAATACTTCATAGAGATCATCTGTAATAATTCACAAAAGTAAACTACAATATCTCACAGATATAGCCTTTCAATATCTCGCACATATATCTAATAGCTTACATTGATAACCTGCACATTCCTCCCACAGATAACCTATAGAATCTCATGGCCCTACGATCAATTTCTGACAATATGCGATTCCAAATCAATAGAACACATTACATAATTATTCAAAGTATGTTAAGGATCAATTGGCGCAAATTAATTAAAGTCATGTTCATAATCTCCCAATCGTCAAATCAGTGTATAATGTCAATATCAATGATATACATTGCAATGAAGACATGCCACATATGTCGGCTCCCAAGACCCTTGTACTAATTGCTTGCTGTGTGTTATGCTTCATTTGGTTACGACTACTGCAGATAGGTGTTATATAACATAACAAGGGCCCCGTCGCACGAATCAATAATGGCTTATATTAACCCTCCCACTGCTGGGCAGGGTATCCTTTCACAAAGCTCTTTTATTCGTAAAGAGAGCTATCAGCAAAGAGAGCACTACACAGCCTGCACATCGCGACGTATAATATCGAAAATACGTTGGTTTTACATCATGACATCACTGATGTTTCAATGTCAATTCGACATCGTATGTCGTGATGTGCAGGCTGAGTATGGTCTCGTAGTAGATATATGAGAGCTTTGAGAAACGAGACCCTGATATGTAAGAGTTACATCCACACTTTCTGAGGTGTATCGGTCATTATACCCCTCTTCCGGTCTCGTTGCCATGGTTTCTTTTGTTCTAAGCGTACTTGTATATCCGGATACACGTACAC
>JAUTBQ010150966.1:0-14021 GCA_032361185.1 Lepetodrilus ovalis | reverse complement strand
ATGGACACAGACTATGTGACACATTAGAAGATAATATTCTCTCCTGTAAGTGAGAAAATATGCGAATGGTAGGACACACCTATATAGCATGTAAAGTGAAGGGTGTTAATGAAGTATATATACAAAGTGCCACACAATGCAATCAATAGTTAGCAAGATTAATCTGCTATAGAAATTAAGATGCCTAGCGTTTCCATCGAAGAATATTTCAATAGAAATATAATAATAGTAATAATAACAATAACAATAATAATAATAATAATAATAATAAATAAAAATAATAATAATAACAATAATTAAATAGCAATGATAATAATAACAATAAGAATAATAATAATTATATTGATAACAATAACAACAATAATAATAATAATAATAATAATAACAACAACAATAATTATAATAATAATACAATAATAATAATACAATAATAATAATAACAATAATAATAATAATAACAACAATAATTATAATACAATAATAATAACAACAATAATAATAATAACAATAATAATAATAATAAGAATAATAATAATAATAATAATAATAATAATATAAAGACATTATAATAACCAGTCTACTTATAATGTGCTATAGCTCTGCATAAAAACATACTCAAAGTTCTACATTATCACCTCCAGTCACTGCTCAGTGTGCCCTTACTTTTCTTCTCAACTCCCTGGAGATCATACAACCTGACCCAAACTACTGTTTCTGTCTCATCCTACCCCATCCACTTTAAGGTACACATTTTTATAAAACAGATGCCATCTCCCACGTAAAGCAGACTCTCATAATTATGCTCCTATTGCAAACAAGTGCCAGCAGCCTTTTTGGACATACAGTGTCCCCTCGATAGAACACTTTTCCATACACAGCGGATTCGGATATAAGGCTGGGTCAGATGTGGATCCAATTTTTATTTCTGTTATTTAGCTGTACTATCGTATAAGGCTGGTAGTATAAGGCTAGGGGTATGTCATGGACCCCAAATTCAGTGTTATATCAAGGGGACACTGTATCAAGATACAGCTCTATATTATTTTAATAATTGGAGGTCATTGATAGTTATCACTATTATAACTTACATACCACCTGTGACTGATTAACAAGTTATATATTGGTTTGTGCAAGTTTGCTCAATTTTGAATTGGACATTGTGTCCGGTATTGTGTCCAGTATTGTGTCAGCATTGTGTCCAGTATTGTGTCCAGTGTGTCCGTGGTGTGTCCAGAGCTGTCCAAACAGCTGGTGTCCTGCTCGTAGGATTTGGTGACCGCAGGTTTCTTGATTTGCATAAGACTGACCGCTATACTGTTAGAGCCCAGCATCACACACTGACCAAAGATACTGACCAAGTATTACAAAGCTCCCATAGTTAATACTCGCCACCACAGTTATATAGATTGACATTATCTTGATAGTAATCTGATAAATTCATTATACGGATGGTTTTAGGAAATGAAAATGTTCCTTGATTATTTCCCTTGACATATAACAGATGTGGGTGGGAAACAGTAATCTCTTAATCTTCCTTTCCTTTCTGAGCAACCTGGCAATATATTATATGTCATACTCTAATCTGCCCATTTATGATTAGGGTATTTCATATCTGACAACAATTGATGAAACTATTAAAATTGAAACTTTGTGTAATGATCTACCCAGTAGTATGTTTTGAGATGTTGTGTTTTAATTCATACAGGTTAGAAGTTAAGCATGATAATGTGTGGATGGGTGAATGAACACCAAATACAGTAAGCAGAAAAGTATTGGGTGGCTTTCTTTCATATTTAGAGATATCAAGAAAATATAAAATATTTTTTCTCTCAGATACAAGCATATAATTATAGTACAAACATGGTAAAATAAAATAGACATATATGTACATGTATTTATAACCAACTACATGAAAATACATTATAGTATGGTATATTTATTGTAAGTTACTTAAAAACATGTAGCTTTAAGTTACATCGTACCATTAAAAAACAATTTGATATCTAAATAATTTCAGTCTAAATGGATGAATATAAATGGACAAAGAGTACATTTCTGAATAAGGAATAATTCATTTTTGATAGTGGTCATTACATTGGAATTAATTTATCTTGGACACACCCATATTCTTAACCTCCCAACTACTGACTAGCATTGCTCTTAGAGCATACAAGATTTGATACAATATTAAAGGGTTAATTACTAGTAAGCACAAAGTATAATATTAATGTATAATGTTAACACAATACTGGCTCTGTTCTTGGGTATTCACTAAATTTAGAAGAAGAAAAAATAAATTAAAAAAGAAAAATAAACATGCCAAAACTGTGTCAAAAGAACTATTGTCTCGGAAAATTGTAATCAGTCATCTCAAGTATAATGTTAAAATAATGTTTTAATTAAATTTGCATTATATAAACAAATTAAAAATAGTATAAAAGTGCATAAACAATGTTACAATAGAACTATTATCTTTAAAATGTCTTATCTATTTATAACCTTATGTCAACCGCTTATCAAGAACAAACAACAGCTGTTTTTGTTGAATATAAAAATGAACACTTCTAAAACACTTAACCTGTAAAGAAGTTTGTAAATCTACCATTACTGTTTCTAATCAAACTGAAATATACGGTACATGTAAACTTCACTAATCCAAACAGCAAATGATAAATAGATCCTGATAATACAAACTTAAACTGTTTCGTGGTCTAAAATGACATTTTCCATTAGATTACTGTGAACATTGTTATGGGATATTGGTCCCTATCTATGGCAAACACACCATACGCATCAATAATATATTTCCTGATCATGTTAGTAAGTAGTTTAAAGTATAACAATTGTCACAGGTGCATCGCTTATGTTGTTAATGGTCAAGTTTCAGCTTATCTGGTTGAACTCATGATTTTTGCTTTTAGCTAACCCTCTCCCTGCTGCAGGCAAACAGAGATTCCCTAAACAGCAGTGTATGTGCATTTATCCAGCAGGGAGAGGGTTAATGTATCTACTTTCAACACCTTCTCAATTTGAGGACATTTTGTATGTAACTGAAAGAGATGGAAGCAAAAGGTGTCATTTTACCTAAAAGATTTCCGAGATTGAAGTAATGCATATGCAAAAGTGATTTGCTAGTTTATAGAAATAAATCATGATGTAAAAACAATAGATACAACATTTTCATTTTACGAAAAGGGTTCTTCAAAGTAATTTTCTTAATAACAGCTCTAAATATATATATTAATAATAATAATAATAATAATAATAATAATAATACTGTAACAATAATAATAGTATTGACATGAATAAATTACAATAACTGACGTATTTTTTTAATACAATTTGAAATTTATTTATTTTCCTAACTGTAATTAAGACAGGCAGGGTGTGTTCTTTGAGGCAGGCTTGAAAAATTATATATTCGCAAATGAATCCACAAACATTGGCATATCGATTGCCCCTGAAACGCTGAAACATCACATGAAGACCAATGCCCGACACTGATACCTGGCCGGGTAAATTTCCTCGTTAGCGACGACATTCAATCAAGAAGCAAAGCACACCTGTATTGCAGCAGACAGGTGAAATCTGGCGTGCTCATTAAACAGTGTTATCTTGGTTACCATGGTAACCAAATAATACAGATTGGCTTTGCACATGGCAGAGAAATTGACAGAACACATTATTGTGTCAAGCATATGGATTATACGTGACTATATGAGACTATACGAGATTAGCAGGTTTCATAACTGATTTGCCATGTTTCAATGAGGATTTGATTACCAAACTGTTAGTTTTGAGTTTTCGATATTTAAAGGATTAATTCTCCGATTATTAAAATCACAAATATACCATAAATGAATACTATGTATATATATGGAGAATATAGACAATATTAAAAGATCTTACATGACAAGTCATTGTCATCTGGTTATTATCATATAGTGAGTCAATATTTGCCTTCATTTCGAACCACCTGAGAGATATATCAATACAATACTGACGAGTTTAATATCCTATAGAAGGTAGGCATATAGTCGGTCTTAACACTTGTTCTCACCCAAATACTCCTATGCAAAATATCCCTCTATATTAGTAGAGCAAGTCCTATATTTCTGGACAACAATGTTTCCTTTCATATCAATATAATACCAATCAATATAATTTATATTTAAATTACGTACTTTCACCCACTGAGACCATAGGTAGTCTAATAAAGTATATGTACTCTGAAAAAAGAAATCTGAAAAATCTGCTGACAATGTGCAAGTCAGTGCAGCATGTACGTTAAATCAATACATTTCCCAGATATAGCTAGGATAACTGAATAAATACCAACAGTGCACACAAACCACCGTATGTCTTAATAATTTATCATACTACATAAATATACATCCACTTCCCTTTGATTGGTATTAAAACTAACCGATTCAAAGAATGAAATACAGCGTAAATTCAATCACTTTAAGCAGGTGTACAGATGAGGTGGGTGTCCAAGTTGCTCAATGTTAAATCAGTCGCAGTAGGCTACATGTATATAGTTGCAGTAGAGCATGCTGGCATTGTTATAGTTGGTTACCATGGCAATCTGCTACCCACCCGTGGAAAATAATAATAATAATGTGCACATTTATACTACACCAAATCCATACTCCAAAGTGTGCTCATAGCCATACATTATTACAGGCTCATTATTACAGGCTCATTATTACAGGCTCATTATTACCCCGGTAAATGGATCTGTGTTCTCATTTACTTCATGTGATATTAAATAATGTTATTAATTTGTTAATATTAACTCATGTTCATGTAATAATAATTTTAATTAACATTTGAGTGAAGCTTAGAATATTAAAATGTAATAAGAACCAAGAGAATGTATGTGTATAAATATAATGTAACATTTTATGAAATATATAGGAATGCATTGCAAATATCTCTCTCTTTCATTCTCTATGTCTGTCTGTCTCTCTCCCTCTCTCTATGTATGTCTGTCTGTCTGTCTGTCTGTCTGTCTGTCTGTCTGTCTGTCTCTCTCTCTCTCTCTCTCTCTCTCTCTCTCTCTCTCTTTCTCTCTCCCTCTCTCTATCGTACTCTCTCTCTCTATCGTACTCTCTCTCCCCTACCTAATAATAATAATAATAATAATTGCATTTATATAGCGTACCATTCACAATGATAGTGCCCTGTGCGCATTTTCGTCTCTATCCCTACCTCCCTTCCCACTCTCTCTCTCTCTCCATTTATATATTCCTGATTCTTATAGATACTTTGTTTATTGTCTTTAGAAAACTGAAAAGGCGACGTAATAATAATAATAATAATATCTAGATATAGCTATAGTTTACATTATAACGAATGTTGAAGTTCCTTACTTAGGCAACACTTAGCTACGAGTCGTTCTATTTGCTATCCCGACTAAATCAAGTACGATAACGGCAAGAAATCAAGCGAAAAGCCTGTTTGCTGTGTAATCAATTTCAAACTCAATTTATGCTTTGCATTAGGTTCATATGAGTTAATATTGCCATTTGAGTTCCTAGCACCATGAGACACTATTGCCACGTGACGTGTCACAAATTACTAGGTGATCTGCTATTGATGTTGCCATTTGATTATCTTGCATGACACAAATATTACATTGAGAAATATATTAGTCTTTCATTAGTTTATGGATGACTTGGGGTTTCGCCGCTTGATTTCATAAATTCTAACGATCCACGTGCTAACGCATTACTACTGTACAACCCGACACTGCAATAGCTGTCTAAAAATATACAACCTAAATAAACTTGAACAATATTGGCAATAACACTACTGAATATGTGCTTCACTAGCGATAGGTGAACCAGAAACATGGCTTTAAACAAGATATTGCACAAATCAACAAATAAAACTCCAACGTTTACACGAGTTTTACCAGCATTTTCAAATCGTTCATACTTCAGTGAACACCCATGAAATGACGATCAATTCTTAAATAAGAAACATTTGCGGAAGAAAATTATACTAGTATATACAATATATTTAACTGAAATCCTTGCAATTTCTCTATGAATGGTCGGTCACCTAAATGCAAGCCTACACAGCTAATTTCAGAATTATATAAATAGTCACATTACCGGATACCTATACTCCAGTCTTGGTTGTGAAACCTTTTCTAAGACAGTTTTTCAAGTACTGTGCAGCATATTATGTTATGTATGATATCTTGGATGTTTGTCAGAACATATCTCACTAATCTATGCATAGCATACAATTTTCACCATAGACATAACGGGTCAGTATGAAATGTCCATCACATAGACACGTTATTTGCATAGCTTGGCCCGCCTCCTGTCTGGCGAGGGGTATAAAGTGATGCTATTTGATAGCCAGAGGTTCCCTTTACTCTTCGACCCAGATCAGCACGTGCACAAGAACGCCGCAACGTCTCAGGCAGGAATCATCTTCAACCATGACGAGTGTCACAAGAATCGTGGTCCCAATTGTCATAGCTATGATGGTAGTGGAATCCATACTCGCCTCCCCTTCTGGTCTCAAGAGTCATTTTCTAGGCAGTTCCTTGGCGGTTCCACCATCAACAAAGGTATGGAAACGTCGTACTTTTTATGGTCGTGGTCGTATGTCACCAATGAACGTATAGCGAATGAGCTAATAGAAAGAAAAAAAAGGTTCTCCTTTACAGAGTTTCATTTCATTATTCGTCAAAAACTATCGTAACTTCGAAATGTTATGAACCGTTGGTGCATTAAGCATGATTCCACTAGTCAACATTGCATACGATCTTTTGAAAATAAGTTCTTATTTACTACTAGACTTGGATAGTCCTAGCTTTGTTAATGTTATCTTTCAAGTAAATGTTCCTGTTCATTACGTTTAGTATTTCCTTCTAAGAATTACGATATTTTAATCTTTCACACTTAATGCTTCTTTTTAAGTAGAAATGCAAATACATTACTTATTTTCTTTCTGCAATTATTGATATTTATTGTCTGATTTACATTAAATCAGTAAATCATCTCCATTAAATTGCATCATTATCAATTAAGCCCAGCAAATAAATGTATCTTATCTTTCCCGCATTTCATATTTTAATAATTCCAAAATTAAAGTATCACTCACAGGTAGGTGTAACATTTTCAAAATAAACTTGTATTCTAACATTCCATATAATGCAATTACATTATTCAGTTTGTCTTTTTATTAATATTGTTTCCAGTTCAAACAGTCAAGGTGACACATCAAAGAGTATTTAATTAATATATTGTTTCCCTAGACAAACAACCAATTTCTCAGTCAGTCAATAGTCACAGCATAAAACAGTTTACTTGAGATCAATGGCAAATTTATTAGGTAGGATGCTGTTCTACCAGCATGAACATAGGCAGAAATCGAGAGGGAGAGAGAGAGAGAGAGAGAGAGAGAGAGAGAGAGAGAGAGAGAAGAGAGAGAGAGAGAGAGAGAGAGAGAGAGAGAGAAATATATAAGCACTTTAAGGAAATTAATTAAGTAATAGGTATGGTCCACAATTATAAAATTAAGATAACATTTCTTTAAATCCTCTTTGGTGTCCACGTTAGTAATCTTGAACATGTTTCGGACTTCTAGTAGGCGAATAGGTTGACCACCACGTACGGGTGCCTACTATCTGTACGGCAAATGGGTCTCCTAGTTTTCGTACAGTAGCTTACTAGCTCTTTCTGTTTCCAACGTATGTTTGTTTGATCAGGGCATATTAGGACTCGCAACGTGACATCAGAAGAGATTATACATACATATGTATGTCACTATCTTCATGGTTTGCAAACTTCCATCAGTTATCTTTATCTTGCAAGCCCTAACAGCATGCATGGACTTATTAATAAAGAACTTACGAGGCTCAAACGCAGAACTGGGTCTTCAATACGATCAAATCAAATATAGTCGCATCATGTGCAATGCACGGCATACTTTACTAATTATGATGTAAAGCCGATTTCAAGAATAGTTCACTTATGTCATGGCTTGTAAGTTTAGGACATGTTGAAGTAAACCTGCGAGCACCGGCTGATACTGACGGACCAAGGATGATATCTGTCTTGCCACGGTACTGACAGCGCATCCAATCAAGCTCGCGTCGGAATATATCTTTCGGGAACCTTGATACCGGGTTTAGGGAAAGGGATTAGAACCCCGGACCTTTGGCCCCGATGTCCAAACGATCTACATTTGCTCTACCACCCTATAGTACACCGTGTACTCTGACGTCGGGTGCTGAAGTATGCCCTGTATTACACATGATGACACAGTCTGACGAACGACACCCTCATGTACTCCACATATTAGGCACACAGTTCGGTTTATTAGTTAGCGTTCACAACGAAACAACAGGAATGCAACAGTAAATAGTGCAATTAAAAACCTTTCCGAAGTTAGTACACGCTACACAATTTAGTGAGGTTCAGTCAGTAAGATAGGTTCTGTTCACAAATGGTAATACTGAATGTCGCTCTTTTCCGTATAGGATAACATCCTAGTAATAAACGATTCGTGAAAGGATATTGCTTTTCACGAATTGGCTGTTACGAGGACGTTATCTGACTTAAAATACAGTACTCATTTCACGTGCGCTTCGTGAACATGCCCGCTCTCCGGCTGGTATATCACGCACATATCATGTTCCATGCAACCATGAACACGTCGTGCAGCACGTGCTGTTGCTGGATAAATGTGACTGTTTCAAAAGACTTGAAGAATTTTGGCTAACTTCTTTGTAGTCGGCATAGCTCAGGTGATAGAGCGTAGGACTCGTAGATATAAGTCTTGAGTTCAGTCCTGACTATAGTCAAGATATTTTTCAAGATGTGAGTGATGATACACTGTGGTTTGAAATAATACAAGTCCACACAATCTCAAATAATGCATTACAAAATTGTAAATTCCTAATGATAATGAACAGAAAACTGTAGATTCGTGATAAATAATCGACAGATTTCCAATGGACAAAATTGGCGGCTGTATTTTAATAGTACATCCTACAATGATTACAATATATACCTCATATGTAATGATCCCACGAACGGTTACCTGTCACTGTATACTAACACCTCTATACCTGATGGATTAGGAACAGGTATTGTTGTTGAATGTATCTGCTATTGCCGCCAGTATAGAGATAGTTAAATATGGTACTGCTAATAATTATTTGCGGACTGGATACGTATGTACAAGAACAATACTTAAATACACGCAACACCTAAGGACCTAAGTGCTAATGGGTACATAGCACTAGTAACTAAGTCTTCATTCTTGAAATTGACTGATTACTTAACATTCGTTGAAGTTAAGTAGTCATAATGGCCGGTGTTCGAGGATGTCAAGTCTCGTGCCAATAATACAAGGATCAACACTAAACCCATACACCAGTAACTACTAGTGCATCCGGTTCTACTGAGTGATCAACAGCTTGTCACTTCCGGTGTCAGATCATTTCGATAAGGTTTAAAAGTAACATCACTTGGCATTGACTTGCTTAATCAATATAGAGCAAGCAGTGATTCTGTGGCTGTTTACACTGACTGTTTGTTTCCTAGTTTGATTAAATAGTACATAAATCTTCATCAATTCACTGACTAGCCAAGACGAAACACCTCCACTTCCACAGGCAGAGATATCGGGACGTGGTGGTCGTAATGCTAAGACCTCTTGCCATGGAATAAGAAAAGCCAAATATTTGTGTTATAGGCTAGACCTTTCTATGAATATGATCTGATTGGATTGCAACTAAGTCCTAGCAAAATTTCAAATGAAGCAAATATAATCTTGTTTCAGTTTTCTTGGAAGTACGTTTGCAGTCGCCTACCACAAGCAATGTCTATCAGCAGAGTTTACTGTTGCTGACCAGTCGGAAGTCGTTATAGATCGGTGGGAATGGGTATTTCCTCATTAACGTTCGAAATATATATAATTGACATTGTCCAGGGATTAGTCTAGAAGACTCGAAGGAGATGCAAAGTTATCAAAATGGCCGAGCAATGGACATTACAGGCGCGCCGCTTGTAGGAAGAACTCTATAATTGTTTCCACGGGCAAAATGGACATCATTTTTGTTTTGGCCGCTATAATTATATCTCCTTGAGAGATATTGGGGCTCATGTTATTGGGATAATTAGAAAGAACGCTTTAGGCGATTAACGATTTCTAATTTTTGATGGACGCAAAGATGCATTTGGTCATTAGTATACCTGTAGTTCCAATTTGCCCATGATTGTTACTGGCAACACTTTCAAGATGTATTGACCTAACAGGTAATTATATCTGATATGTTCCCCGTGATGTTTCTGGATGTACATGTCTGATATGATCCGGGTAGCGCGCTGTCGGGTACAGTGTATAAGCATATGATAGTGCAGGAGGTGCATGTACCCGTTTTGTCTAAACTGTTCTAAGGCATCGAGCACGTGCCGTTCTACATAGTCATTATATGTCGAGATGAAACTCACCACCACGCTAATAACTGTACAAGCGTGAGCGTGTACAACACTGAGTATACCCCTGGGTACTAATTATATTCATAATCATATCACATCATATTATACAGTATGTCATTAAAGGAACAGAAAACACAATTCAATACTGAGTTGTACATACAAATAATTCATAAACCAACATAGCATATATGCACTGTACAGTGGCAGCGATAATGCATCGCTATATTATAAGCTAACCGTGTCGTACATGCATAATTATGTAGGAGACAAACGGCATCCATATGTTGATCTTCTCCATTTCAGGTAATTTCTGAGATACCAAACGTAACTATATACATTGTCAGTACCTCTAGTCTGATGCATGATTCCACCAGGACTGACCATTGACCCGTTCCACAGAAAAATACATTTAAATTACAGATTGATTTCCCTTAAGAAAGTTCATACATCATCAGAAGAGCGACACGGCGACGACCTCTGCTTCATGAATATGCCAGGAGTCAATTCAGGTCACATAATTGTTACAAGAGTTCCAGAAAGCTGGCATTTGTCCAGTAGCTTCCTACCATCAATCAACTATACGTGTCATTAAAGGTGTAGTGTAACCAGCTAGTGACGGCTGTTATACCCCAACGTGAGATAAATACTCCTTTCCAGAATACATTCCCTTGGGAATCGAGCCCACCTTGCTCCACATCTGAGCGTTAAAGACTTCCCCAGACGGAAGGATTAAAATCGTAAATATTCTGAAACTAGCAGCTGTGACCCACAAATAAAGCTCTGAACACACGGATGTATCCATAATAAATCATTCATTTAAATATGGTATAGGTTTTTAAACAACGTGATTAATTTACCGAATACATGTTCCTAAATGCACACTATCGTACAGTCGTAAATTCATGCTACAAGCAGACGTAAAATGATAGAAAATGACTATATTTATGACCGTTCATAACGTTCATAAAGTATATAGTATATGTTTATAGTACAAACCACCCTCGCGCCCCAGAGGTACTCATTACGTTCTCACTTATAGTATGCATGGAATCAGTACCTTTGGGGTGCGAGGATTAATAAAAACATACGTTTCAATATTTTAGAATTCCGAATTAATACGGACTTTAGTGTTGCAATAACAGAATCTGATGGCCCATCGATGTTTAACTGCATTGCTGTTCTTTAATGAAAATCCACAAATGCTTTACCATTAGTAAATATATATTTACTTACCATGTTGACTAATGTTGTGTTATTCGGAGAAATGAATATATAAATAATAAATACAATCCTACTTTTAACTAATATGTACCATGAATTTACGACAATATGATAATATGCATTAATAAAAATGTATCCGGTAAATTGATCACGTTGAAAAACCTGTACCGATTATGAATACAAACCTACTTTGATGTAGGTAGACTGTAATGATAATATGCATGGGCATGTGCATTAGTGTTAATTACGGTTCCACTCGTATGAGGACATAACAAAGGATAACCATAGGGTTACTCTCACGGGAGTGACGCCAAGTGGGTCAGCTGTTCAGGTAACAACAATCAACAATCAACATTCATTAATACCAAACAGATACGACAGTCTCATTGATGTTGCTCACTACTGTGCGCTGCTGTAGAGACAGGGAGCGTAGCGGGCGTAGTACTGGACCGGGAGCAAGCAAGGATTACGCTGAGCAGACATTGTAGATCGGAATACAGCGAGAAATACCATTGCACATGCATTATGGAAGCCGGATTGTAAGCACGTTATCCGCAGGGATTTGAGTATGTCCATGGTACCCATAATACAGATATATATCCATGTAGGTGCCAAGCTGGAATATTAAATGAGGATATTTTAATAATATAATTACAATCCAAAGTCTATACATTATTCAAGTATACGAAGTAACAAGGACGGAGACTTTATCTACGTAACAGAAGTATGTTTAAACATGATAGTCGATTCGTCTGAACCCAGTCTTCATTGTTGATTTATCATTCAGAACCAGACAGTGTTTGCACGTTTACAGTATGCTAATTAATGTCTATTCCATACTTGGACTATTCCCGAACAGACCTCGTCTATTATATAATCATTTGTCTCATTCCTATATCCTAAGGTTTTCGGCAATCTTGATGAAACTTAAACATATGCCGTTACATGGCTTCAAGGTTATTTTACGTTCGCATCAACTGATTTGTGCTCACTATCAACATTGGTTCGATTGATTTATAGAATTTAATTCTACGCTATCCTGTCATACTATAGGTTATTTCAATTAGTATTGATTACTGTTATGTGGGATTATTTGTAATGTATCGAATTCTTTTCGAACTAGCCATTTTGGACAAAGCCGTGTCAATGATGACAGTTCTGAGAAACGTACATATAATAATGCGCAAGGACAAGATGTTACTACCTACGCTTATTATTGAAGTTGTTAGTTAGATTGCAGATACCATACAACAGCAACTATGCGTTTTATTACTGGTGTGACTAAGTTAGGGTTTTACTACCTATTGCAGGACAACACTTGCCACCTGGTGTGAACAGGACTTGAAAGTAATGTGCTGTTCCATTGATCGCCATTGGTTTATTGTTACCAGCTGAATCTAATGTTGTTGTTTTTTTCCATTTCATATACAAGTACATGTACAAGCCTAAATGCCACGGTAAGTTTGATGCTCTCTATTTTGTTCAATATCAATACACTACACTTTGCTATTCTCTCACAGGATGTGGTATATCAAGAGATGACTCTCAAGATCACAACAGTTGGTAGTGATTCGTGAAGCAATGGCACCGGTTCTCCTTTCTGTCAATGTGTTGTTTTTTTCCTCAACCGTGTGAGGTGTTTCTCTTGTGACAATGCTAGGCGTGACGACCGCCAAGCAGATATTAGTTGATTAATGCTTTCGTGTTTGTAATCCTAGCAGTTGCTAAGTTTGGGTGTTATACGTTGAGTTATATCACTTGGATGAAAAGCCATTTAAATATGCCCAAGCAGTGTATTTGGTTGAAGCTGCACGCACGAATGCCATTAACTTCTGAAAGCATTTGCAAAATCAATGTTTGTGAGTTAGAACATGTCATTAATAATGTTAGTACCCTGATATAAAACCATGAGCATGCCATAATATGTCATCAAAATAGCGACATTTTGCACACCCGTCAGCACAATTCCTCCACGTACGACGATTTATACTTCCGGTTAAAGTGTATAATGGGAAAATAATTCTGTATTTCTCACTGGCTCATCGTAACGGATGTTATATATAACTGATGTCAAAATAAAGCAATTGTTCGTTTTCGTTACATGTTTGCGTTGCTTCGGGCGAATATTAAGACAAACTACCCTTTTAGGATTTTACCTTAATGTATTCCACTGAGTATGATGAGTAAATTGTTGTATTACGTACTAAGCTTAGTTTCCTTGTTAAAGGCATACAATCACGGTTGATAGACCTAAATAATGACCAAACGAATTTCAGTCTGAGACTATTTACGTTTGATTTGTACACCCAAAAGTTGTTATTTCCTGGT
>JAUTBQ010150955.1:0-14022 GCA_032361185.1 Lepetodrilus ovalis | reverse complement strand
TTCTGCTTCAACACCAGTCAAAAGTTCAACCCTTAGAAAACCTCTACCTTGATATGAAAATCTATAAAGTTCATTATTGAAATCAGTATCTTGCAGTAAAAAATGTCCTTGAATTCCATACTTAACAGAATAGTCATGGAATTGTGCAAAAGTTGTAGAAAGCATAAAAAGTAGTACAATAAATATTTGTTTTTTAATTTTCATATATCTCTCCTTAAAGAATAGTTCTAAAATCTTAAATATCTAAGATTTTAAAAATGTGAAAAAGAAATCCACCAAGCTAACAATTAGGTTGGTGGATAAAAAATCAATTTATTTTTACAAATTCAATTCTTCTATTTAACCTTCTACCTTCTTTGGTATTGTTACTAGCTATAGGATCTTGTTCTCCATAACCTCTTGCATTTACTCTATTTGCAGCAATACCTTTACTAATAACCCAAAAACGTACAGAATTTGCTCTTCTTTGCGATAATTGTAAGTTAGAAGCAGCATTACCAACATTATCTGTATAGCCTCTAATTTCCACAAGTATTTTAGGATGAGCATTTAATGTGTTAACTACTTGCATTAACATTTTTTCTGATTCTGGTGTTAGTTCTGCACTATTAGTAGCAAATGTTACTCCATCTAAAACAAGTGGAGTACTTATATCTAGTATGGCATCATCTTCAGGGTTAAGTGGATTTGTTCCTCTAGTAACTTCAACTCTATCAGAAATTCCACCTTTGTCTGAATCTGCTAAATTTGGATTTGTGTTATATTTCAAAACCTCATCACCATCATTCAATCCATCAGAATCAGTATCAGGATTAGTTGGGGATGATTTATAACGTTCAATTTCCTCACCATCATTTAAGCCGTCAGAGTCTGTATCTGCTAAAGTTGGGTCAGTTTTTGTTTTATATACTTCATTATCATCAGTTATTCCATCAAAATCAGTATCATTTCTAAGAGGATTTGTTTTTAGTTTATTTATTTCCTCACCATCACTTAAATTATCTTCATCAGTATCTTTAATATTTGGATTTGTTTTATAGTCTCTGATTTCAACCAAATCACTACAACCATCATTATCACTATCCGAAACTAAAGGGTTGGTTTTATATTGATTGATCTCTAGTCCATCAATAATTCCATCACCATCAGTATCAGCTACCTCTGGATTTGTTCCTAATTCTATTTCCTGATCTTTTGTTAGACCGTCTGAATCAGAATCTGAACTTCCACTTTCACCAGAATAAATTAGACCTAAACCAAAAGCCCAGTATCCATCATTAGCCGCTGTGGACTTGGGGAATTTAGCATCAATGTTATTCCAGTAGTTTAGGTTATCAGTATGACTAAAAGTATAACCTGCAGAAATATCAAGTAAAAGTGAGTTAGATAATTTAACTTCAAATCCACCACCTACAGGTATAAAAAAATCAGCTCCGTTTTCTTTCGTATAGTCAGGTGCCGGGCTTAGATTTTTTGATGGTTTATTTCTAACATCCCAAATTAGATAACCCCCTCCAGCATAAAAATATGGATTAATATAGGCTATATCAAAAGGACTCAATAATATTCGCATATCAAGTGGAATAATACTGGTTTCCCAATAATCATTTTGTGGATTTTCACCTGCAAGTATTCCATAACCAGCACCAAGTTCTAAATCTAGAATATATGCAAGTTTAATTCTTAGTAAACCTCTACCCAAATAAGCAGCTTTTAAGTCTTTTCCCTCAAAATCAGTATCAGGCAGTAAACCAAAACCTTGGATACCGCCTTTAACTGAATAGTCATTAAACTGTGCAAAACTATATGCTGAAAATAAAAGTAAAAAAACTAGTGTTAAAAAAAATGTTTTCTTTTGCATTGTTTAGCCCCCACGACTATAATAAATTATTTTTTTAATAAATCACGAATTTCACCTAGTAAAACTTCTTCTTTGCTTGGTTCTGGTGGTGCAGCTGGTGCTTCTTCTTCTTTTTTCTTCATATTGTTATATGCCTTAACAATTAAAAACATTACGAAACCAACTATAAGTAAGTTAATTATAGTATTGATCCATGATCCATACATAATCGCATTTTCAGCAACAAATCCTGCTTCACCGGCTTTACCAATAGCTTCGTCTAATATAAATTTCATATCTTTGAAATCCATTCCACCTGTGAAGTGACCTACTAAAGGCATTACAAGAAAATTAACAAAACCGTTAACAACCAATCCTATAGCACCAGCCATAATTACAGCAACGGCAAATTCTATAACATTTCCACCGGTAATAAATTCTTTGAATTCTTTTAACATGATGTTTCTCCTATTATTTAATTTTGTTTAATGAATTAAGTTAAAAAATCACATAAGTTAAACCAATTTGTAAGGCTTCTTTAATTTGTGTTTTTCTTGTTTGGTCAATATCATGAACAAGCAATACATTTAAATTAACATTTACGTATTTATTGATTTGTGCTGTAAGCATATTATCCCAACGAACATCCCATATATCTAATGCATCAAATGCACTAAATAAACGAAGTTCAGTAACATAACCTAAATTACCACCAAGTTGAAAAGTTGCTTTTGTTACTGATTCAACACCAGCTTCAAACCTAAATTCTTCTATTTCATTAAGTGTACTTTTGTCATCTGAATACTGAGCTGCAAATCTACTAGCAAAAGTTTCTTGCAAACCAAAACCTAAACGAGTTGAAAAGTTTTTTGAGTGTTCATAAAGTAAACCGAATGATTGCATAAAATAACCAGGATCAAAGAATGCTGATTTTTGTACAGCTTCTGTACCAGAATAATCATAACCAGGAAGTATTACAGAACGGAAAGTATTACTAAAATATGGTTTTGCAAACCAACCTGCTTCGTATTGAACCAAATTTTCCAAAAATATTTCATTATCAGTTGTCCTAAATTCTTGATCTCCTAATTTAGTTTTACCAACTGCTAACTTTAATGTATTAACGAATCCCCAAGGTTTACTAAAGTAATTTAAACCAAAATTTCCATAACCAACAAATGATAAAGCATCTTCACCACCTTGAGTCCAGTTACTCAAAGAAATTTGACTTAAATTTAATCCGGCAACACCAATAGGAATCCAAGTGTTTTGAGGGACAGTATCTTTTTTTGTTTTTTCTTGTGCAAACATTACTGTTGTAAAGAAAAGAATAGTTAGTAATATTGTTTTTGTTTTCACAAACTCTCCTAAAGTTTATTATATAAAAATGTTAGTTATAAATATATGAATTAAATTTAAAGTATTCCACAATAAAGAAAACTAAACATAAATTTCAAGCTCAGGGATATCTGCTATGTTCTCATTTGAAATAGGAACCCAAATAAAGTTAAATAATTTAACATTGATGTTAGTTTTCTTCGGTCTTATTTTAAGTACTTCCAATTGTTCAATTGATAAATCAAATTTATCTTCCGAAGTATTTACTTCATCTTGAAATTTATCTTGAAGTTCTTCTAGTTGTTGTTGCAAAGCAATTAAATTCTCTTCTGCTCTATTTACATCACCGGATTCTTTCATTGCACGTCCGGCAGATTTCATTGCTCTTCCGGCTTTATTAATAGTAGTAGCACTAATCTTTTTCCTTCCGAATAATGCTCCAAGTATTGTGGATCCAATTGAAATTACAGTTTGCATTTTCTGACTTGAAGATTGAGATTTTTCCCTTGCAATTTTATCTTCAGCACGTCTAATTCGTCCCTCTATTGTTTGTGTTCTACGTGTGTATTTATCCTTTAGTTTTTTAACTTGTTCATCTCGCTTTTCCCTAGTTATTTGTGCTAACCTTATCTTAAAATCACGTGAACTTTCATAAGGCTGAGAAGTTTGTTTTAGTAATGGACTGTGAAAGACTTCAAGAGTAAAATCATTTGCAAGATGATCCTTAAATTGTTTTTGCCAAGCAGTAAAATTTTTAGATTCCTTTGTTGAAGGAGGAAGAGTACCAAAAGTAATTTTCGGAATGGACCTTTTTTCTAGATTTTTTTCTGTAACATTAACTTTATATGCTTCATCCCAATTTACAGAAATTACATCTTCAGTTATTGGTACAATAAAGCTTGGATTTTTTTCCATATCTATTTTTTTTGTTCTTTCATAAAATCGAACATCAGCTTGTGCAATAATAAAAGGAGAGTAAGCAAATTCGGGAAGTTCTGTCTCATCTAAATTTCTTTTTAAGAAAAGTGGTTTTATTTTTTTAGGTAAACTGCTTATACTAATATTCTTGAGAGATTCTATTGGAGCAATTGAACTTTTTGATTTAGCAGAGGTTTTTTGCGTAGTATCTTTTTTAACAATAGTTTTTATTTGAGTTCTTGTTAAAGGTCCACGTAAGTAAGACATTGCCCAACGTGTATGAAATACTTGTGGGTGTTCTTCGTGAACATTATGTAACAAGAAAACTCTTTTCTCCAAATTAGATAGCAAATTATCAATTTCTTTTCTTTTGAATGAACCACCACCTTCTAAAGTTGCACCTTCCAAGCCATCCAATACTCTTTTTCTATCTCTTTCAGTTTGAAGTCTTCCAAGAAACCAAGTACCTGCATTAGATAAACTTTTGTAATCTAAATCTGCCGGGTTTTGAGTTGCAAGAACTAAACCCAAACCAAAAGCTCTAGCTTGTTTTAGCAAAGTTAAGAATGGTTTTTTTGTTGGTGGATTTGCAACCGGAGGTAAGTAACCAAAAATTTCATCTACATATAATAATGCTCTTAGGCTTGTAGTACCGGATTGTTTTCGCATCCAATCGAGTAATTGATTAAGCAGGAGGGAAGTGAAGAACATTCTCTCTGATTCTGAAAGATGTGCTGTATAAAAAATTGATACTTTAGGTTTACCATTTTCAGTATAAAGTAATTTATCAATATCTAAAGCTTCGCCAGTTAACCACGACTGAAATCCGGGAGCTGAAAGAATATTATTCAACATAATTGCCAGTTTCATTCTTTGAGTTTCAGGGTAAAAAGATTCAAGTTCAAAAACACCTATTTTCTGGAATGGTGGAGTTTGAACATTAATTATAATTTTTGGTAAATCTAAATCTTCTTCTTTTGCCCAATAGTGTTGTAATATGTTGGAGAGCAAAATATGTTCTTTGCTTTGTAAAGGATCAGCATCAATATCAAGTAAACCTAGTAAGCTGGAAACGGTTGAAGATATTTTATCGTTAAACAAATCTCTATCATCCATTGCTTCTTTGGATGGAGCTTTGAACGAATCTAAAATAGAAATTGATAGACCTGCGTTACTTCCAGGTGTGTAAATATCGAACTTAGCACTATCTTTTAATTTGGCAATTCGCTTTCCATCTTGCCCCCATTTTTTTAATCCACTCTTCCATAACTTAGCTTGTTGTTCAGCAAATTCTTCATCTGTAATTCCTTTTCTTTTTGCATCGGATTTATTTATCCAGGGAAGAAAGTTTTCTCCTTTTAGTTCGGGAAAGGTTAACATCAAATTTGTGATATCGCCCTTTGGATCAATAACCAAAGAGGGAACATTATCGATTGCTGCTTCTTCAAGTAGGGAAACACAAAGTCCGGTTTTACCACTTCCAGTCATCCCAACACAAACAGCATGGGTTGTTAAATCTTTTGAATCGTATAGAAGTAGATCATCAGTAATCTCTTTAGTATTTACATCATAGTTTTTACCTAGGTAGAAAGCTCCAAGTTTTTCGAAGTTATTCATTTTACTCTCAATTGTTTTACAAATAAATTATAAAATACTAAATGAAAGTGAAAAATAAAAAGAAGATTAAAAATGAAAAATCCGGCAAAACCGGACTTTTACTTAATACATATAAATAAGAATGATAAACTAATTCTTCATCGCTTCTCTCAAAGCATCCATCAAACTTGATTTGACTTTACGAGATTTTAATAAAGTTTTTTTCGCTTTGCTATTTTTATTTTGCTGGGAAGAATCTTTTGGTTTTGATTCAGTAATTAGTTTTTTATTCTTAACATTTTGACCTTTTTTAGAAGTCTGTTTTTGTTTTGCTATTGCAAAGACCTTTTCTAACTTTTCTTTTAGAGAGGGTTTTTTATTTGAGGTTTGTGCAAGGTTTGTATTACATAGTGAAAAAAATAATATAAATACAACAGGGTATAGGTATTTTAGCTTAGTCATATATATTCCTTTTATAAAATGTTATCCTCATACAATATTACTTAGATAATTTATTATTTCCAAAATAAAAATATAAATGTGAGATTATTATATCTTTTATAAACAGATAGTTACAGACTTCACTTGATATTCTAAGTTATATGATGTTTAACTACATCAATTATATCTAAATATAGCTTTTAACGATGTAGTTGTATCCTGAGGATAAACTTACCACGAGTATTCTTGTGTGATCTTAGGTGGGAAATAGATAACAGTTTTAGCACCATCACTAATTATATATATTGATAACTAAATTTATTTTTAGGCTCATAATTGTAACAATGACTAAATTCTTTTATAATGTTCTTAAGATGGATTATATATTATTATTTCTCCATTTTATTAATTTGGATTGTTTAGGAACTATTCTGAAATTATTTGGTCAAATGGAAATAAAAAAGTAAACAAGAATAAAATATTATATACTTTTACATTATGAGTAAAGAAAAATATAAACAAACTTATTCAAATCTTTTTATTATATCATATATTCTATTTTTAGTTATAAGTTTTACTCACTCCCATAAATATAACTTAATAGATACTACGAATATAGTTTCTAACAAGAACCATTCTTCAAATAATTTTGATTTTTCCCATATCGAGAATGGTCAATGTTTAATTCATCAGTTTAGTTCATCACTTATTTCTTTTGTACCGAAAAATATTAACTTTGTAGAATTTGCTAACATTGAAAATAAACTAAGTTATAAGTCAAACTTATTTTATAAAACTACTCTTTTTATTAATTATCTACTGCGTGCACCTCCTATTGAATTATATTCTTAAATATAGTTTAATCATACTAGATTCAAATTCATTTTTTGTTAACTTTTTTCATTCTGGGGTTTATTAGAACCTACCATAACCATTATGGAGTTAGAGTTCTAAATTACTTAAATATTTCTTTTATAAAAAAATATTTTCAGTAAGTGATGGAATATAGTTTCTTACTTAGTGCTGTACCTTTGTTTCTAGTATAAAACATACCAATAATAAAATTTAATATCTTGGAGGAACAAAATGCAAAAAGCAAATAAATATTTAGCAAAATTAGTCCCATTATTTTTGGTTGCAATTATCTCATTAATTTCTTGCGATGAAGATGCTCCGGTATCTCCAGCAGAAAAACATTTTGAAGCAGAAGGTCTTGTTCTTAGAGCATCAGGTATAAAGATAGCAGAAATATTTAGAGGTGAAACTTCTGACACATTAAAAGTTCAACAAAACAAATTGGGTGATCATATAAATGTTACTTTTTATGATTCAGATAAAAATGAAATAGCACCACCTAATAATGAGCATACAAAATTTACTTGGGTAATAGATGATTCACAGATTTTAACTGTCCATCAACACGAAGGTGAAGAAGGATGTTTTGAATTTCATTTAAAAGGATTAAAGGTTGGGAATACTAAAATTGAATTCTTTATAAAACACAATGATCATAATGATTTTCGTTCCGAAAAATTTTTTGTAAAAGTAACTTCCAAGTAAAGGGGAAAGTGTTATGCAAATAAATATTAAATGGAATTATATTTTTTTAATTATGTTTTCCATAATTATGATGTCCCCAACATATACAATTGCTCAAAATATTAAAGGAAAACTAACAGGTATTGTTATTGATGCAGAGACTAACAAACCAATTCCTAATGTTGAGATGGAATTTCAAGATCACTCGCACGGTTTTGTTTCTAAGAAAGATGGAACATTTGAAGTTAGTAATGTTCAAGAAGGGGAGCATATTATAGAAGTAAAACATCTTGGTTATAAAGAAAACCAGATTAAACTTAATTACAGAAAAGTGAACAGTAAAAAAATTGCAGTTTATCTTATCCCCAGAAGTATTGAGATATCTCAAGTTATTGTTACTGATAAAAATCTATCATCAAAATTTGATGAACTTTATGAAGATGGTAATGTGTTAAAGGGAAGAGAGTTGCAAAAAGACCTTGCCCTAACATTAGCTTCAACATTAAAGAATGAAACCGGACTTGCGATTCGCTCAATGGGTCCGGCTCCGGCAAGACCTGTAATAAGAGGACTTGGAAGTGATAGAGTTTTAATGAGTGAGGATGGGATTAAGACAACCGATCTTTCTGCTACCTCTCCAGATCATGCAGTAACTATCGATCCATTTAATTTGGAAAGAATAGAAGTTCTTCGTGGGCCACGTGTTTTGTTAAAAACTTCTACAACAATTGGTGGCATTGTAAATGTAATTAGGAACGAAATTCCAACAGAAGTTGATAAACATATTCACGGAACTATTGGTGGTTTTGGTGAAACTGTTAACAAAGGGTTGCTTGGTTCTTTTACAACTGTTGTTCCGTTTGAACCATTTTCAGTACGGGCAGAAATTAGTAAAAGAGTATCAGGCAATCTTTCAACGCCAATAGGGGAGTTAAATAATTCTGAATCAGAAAATTTGAACTATAGTTTTGGTGGAAGTTATGTCTTAAAAAATGGATTTGTTGGAGCATCTTACAGAAAGTTTGATTTAAGTTATGGAGTTCCAGGAGGTTTTCTTGGTGCACATCCAAAAGGGATTGATATTGAGATGTTTCGCCGACAAATAAATATAAAATCACAAATAGATTTAGACTCAAAATATCTTAATAATATAAAAATAAATTATAGTCGAGTACTGTATCGTCATAAAGAATTTGAGGCGTTTGGTACAATTGGTTCTGAATTCAAAATTATAAACAATTTAGGTTCTATTTACTTAGACAATAAAAAACTTGGTCTATTTGATAAAGGAACGATAGGACTTTCGTTTGAATCAAGGGATTTTGATATTGGAGGATTTGTGTTTACTCCACCTTCAACTTCTCTTAACGTTGCTTCATTTATTTACGAATCTTTTAATATAAAAAAAGTAAATATTGAAGTTGGCGGAAGAATTAATTACGATTTAATAACACCAAAGGTTGAAAATCTAAATGCAAAAATTGGAGTAATAAAGAAAAGACAGTTTACAACATATTCATTATCTGTTTCGGGTCTTTATCCATTAACAGATATTGTTTATCTTGGAGCAAATATAAGTAAGTCTTCTAGAGTTCCCACCATTGAAGAACTATTCTCAGAAGGACCACATCTGGCAGCTTATTCTTACGAGTTAGGAAATCCGTTATTAGAAGCAGAAAGTGGTATTGGAGCTGAAATATTTCTCTATCATAAATTTCAAGGATTTTTGTTCAATTTTAATTTATTTAGAAATGAATTGAATAATTATATAATTCCAAGAAATTCTGGTAAAATAAACTATGCAACATTCTTGCCAATTTATATTTCTTCAGGAGTTTCAGCTTTGTTATATGGGATAGAAAATCAAATAGAATGGGAAGCAACGGAACAATTAAAAATTTCAACATCGGTTAGTTATACTGTTGGAAAATTTAGCGATTTAAATTCACCACTTCCACAAATTCCACCATTAAAAGGAATTGTTAAAGTTGATTATTCATTAAATACTTACTCAGTTGGTATAAGTAACGAGTTTGCATTTTCGCAAAACAGAATTGATGAATTTGAAGAACCAACAAATGGGTATTCAATTTTGAATGCTTATTTTAGCTATAGTTTTCAAAATACAAACCTAGTTCATAATATATTTTTTGGTATAGATAACATACTTAACCAGGAATATAGAAATCATTTGTCGAGAGTAAAGGCAATTTTACCAGAAGCTGGTAGAAATTTTAGGTTATCCTATAAATTATTTTTTGAATTATAAAAAAATATCTATATATTTCTTAGTCTATTTAAGATTTTAAGGAGAATTCAATGTACGCAGTTGTTGATATTGCTGGACAGCAATTTCAAGTTGAAGAAAATTCAATGCATTACGTCCCAAAATTGGATGCAGAAATTAATAAAACAGTTACATTTGATAATATTTTATTATTTTCAGATGGGAAAAGTACTTCGATTGGAACACCGTCTGTAAAAGGAATTAAAGTTCAAGCAAAAGTTTTAGAACACCTTAAAGATGAAAAAGTTATTGTCTTTAAGAAAATTAGAAGAAAGTCCTATAAGAAAAAGAATGGGCATAGACAGCAGTTATCAAGAATTGAAATTACTAAAATTTCTAAATCTGCTTCAAAAGCTTCTACAAAAAAAGTTGAAGAAAAGAAAGCAAGTACAGAGGTGAAAACTGCTAAAGTAAAAGAAACAGTTAAGACTGAGAAAGCTACAAAAGGGAAGGAGACTAAATAATGGCACATAAAAAAGGTCAAGGTTCATCAAGAAACGGAAGAGATAGTAATCCGCAATATCTTGGTGTTAAGAGATTTGGGGGAGAAAAAGTGAACCCTGGAACAATAATAGTAAGACAAAGAGGAACAAAGTTTCATCCTGGCAACAATGTTATGAGAGGAAATGATGATACTCTTTTTGCTTCTATGGCTGGTTTTGTTCAATTTGAAAAAGGACGTGGTGATAGAAGATTCGTTAGTGTTTATGAATCCCTAAACTAGAATTAGTCTTTACTTTATAAAAATTAAAACCCCTCAAATTTGAGGGGTTTTTTGTTGCTACGTTCTTTGCTGAATTACAATATTTATAAATTAAAATCCTAATCTTTCCATATCAGCAATAAGAGTTGTAACTGCATTTTTAGAATTATCAAAAGCAGCTTGTTCTTCTTCATTAAGAGAAACTTCTAAAACTTTTTCACAACCATTTTCGCCGAGTACTGCAGGAACTCCAACATAATAACCATCAACTCCATATTCTCCATTTAGATAAACACAAGATGCTAGAACTCTTTTTTGATCTCCTAAAATAGCTTCAGCCATTGATACAGCAGCAGCAGCTGGTGAATAGAAAGCAGAACCCGTTTTAAGTAAACCAACAACTTCACCACCTGCTTTTTTAGTTCTTGTAACCATTGCGTCCATAACTTCTTTAGCTTTTGTTGCATTGCCATATTTTCTTTCTAACAATTCCATTATTGGAACTCCATTAACATTTGCATAACGTACTAATGGAACCATTGTGTCGCCATGGCCACCAAGAACCATTGCATTAATGTCTTTTACAGAAACACCTAATTCCCAAGAAATAAAAGTAGAGAAACGAGATGAGTCTAAAACTCCTGCTTGTCCAATAACTTTATTATGTGGAAAACCTGAAACCTTTTGGAATAAAGTTACCATAGCATCAAGAGGGTTAGAAATAATTATTACAATTGCATTAGGAGCATTTTCTTTAACACCTTCCGCAACACTTTTCATAATTTTTGAATTTGAAACTAATAAATCATCTCTACTCATACCGGGTTTACGTGGCAAGCCTGCTGTAATTATAACTACATCAGATCCGGCAATATCAGCATAAGTATTTGTCCCTTTTAGAACAACATCAAAGCCATCAATACGAGATGCTTCAGCTATATCAAGTGTTTTGCCTTGTGGTAAATCATCAACAATATCAAAAAGCACAACATCTGCTAACTCTTTGAATCCAATTAATTGAGCAAGAACTCCACCGATTTGTCCACCACCAATAAGTGCAATTTTTTTCTTTGCCATTTCTAATCTCCTAAATTTTATGATTATATAATTAATAGATATTTATATCCTAAATATAAAAAGAATTGTATTTAAATTAGAAGAATAATTACACTTATTTCTAAATGGGAAGAGTTTACTAATTAAACTTTCTATGAAAAAAATTATAAGATGACAAATGAAATGAATATAAAATGAATGCTTCTTAACTCTATGGATGTCATCTACTAATGTTCAGCGATAAATAAATTCTAGGATAAGTTTGATCGGAGATTCATTACTTATGTTATTTGGATTTCCAATCGAGTTGAGAATTACAAATTTTTCTTTTTTTGTAAAAACTCTACTAATTTATTTATTTGTGATTTGGTATTTTCGATAATCGAAAAACCACAAAATTCCAAAAATAATTGTTGCTAAAGCTAAAACAATCGGAACAGTTTCGCTACCACTCCAAAACCAATTAAGCTCAGATGTGTTAAAATTAAAAGAGATTATTAAAAAGAAACATATTAATGTAGCACCCATAAATCGATTCTTTTTTCTATTATTTCCTTTCATTTTTTCTCCATTTTTGTTTTGAAAAGTACAACTACAAACTATATAAATAATTTGTGCATTTACAAGTTGAGAAAGGTTGAAAAAAGGTTGATTTTTTATCTAATTGTTTGTTTCTAGTTAGTTTTGTCATTTTTACTTATTGCTCTAGCTTCTTTCCGGTTACTAATTCCAAGTGTTTTGTAAATTTTGTTAATGTGAGTTTTTAGTGTACTAAGTTCAATAAAAAGTTTATCAATTATTTCTTTATTCGATTTTCCATCTGAAATTAAATCAAATACTTCTCTTTGTCTTTTTGTTAACAAGTTTAGTCTATCGGCAAAAAGATTGGAATTATTATCATATATGATTGATATTTTATTTGAAAGAGCTTGTACTTTTTTCTTTTCAATTTTAACCATTACTAAAGCTAAAGACAAGGCAACAATAACTAAAAATAATGCAATAAAAGGATAATCGCTCCATAGCCACTTTGTTCCATTACTTCCTGTGGTAAAAGTTATTGATGTAAAAACAAAAAGAATTATAAAAAATTCAATAGCTTTTTGTTTAGTATAAACTAAGTCTAAAATTTTCATACTTGAAATTTCGCTATAATTTATAAAAGAAAGATATGAAACATTATAAGTTTTACAATTTAAACAAAATAGATTTCTTTTTTATTTGTTATACTTTATCCTATTTTTAAAAATATAATTTTTAGCTATACAATCAAGGAATATATAAATGAAGTTCACTTTAAATGTTGATCATGTTGCAGTACTAAGAAATGCACGTGCTGAAGAAAATCCGGATCCAGTTACATTTGCTTTAATGGCAGAACAATTTGGTATTGATGGAATTGTAGTTCACCTTAGAGAAGATAGAAGACATGTTACTGAAAGAGATGTAAGGTTATTGCGAGAACAACTTAAGACTAAACTTGATTTGGAAATGGCTTCTGTGCAAGAGATTATTGATATTGCTTGTGATGTTCAACCTGACCTTGTAACATTAGTACCGGAAAAGAGAGAAGAGCTAACAACGGAAGGCGGCTTAAATGTTTTAGATAATTTGGAAAGCACAAAGGATACGATAATTCAATTGCATGAATCCGAAATTCCGGTTTCACTTTTTGTTGAACCTGATCTAAATCAGATAGATGCTTCAGCTGAAATTGATGCTGATATGATTGAAATTCATACAGGAGTTTTTGCAAATACTAAAACAGAAGAGGATATGTTTGAGGAGCTTGAAAAAATTAGACAGGCAGCAAAACATGCTAAAAAAATTGGACTTGGTGTAAATGCCGGACATGGATTAAACTACTTAAATATTAAAGAGTTTTTAGCTATAAAGGATATTGATGAAGTTAGCATTGGACAAGCAATAATAGCACGTTCTGTTTTTGTCGGCTTAGAAAAAGCTGTTAATGATATGATTGAATTGATAGCAAAAAAACAAATAGATTCTTAAATAACTTCTAAATAGAAAAACTAAGTAATAGTGTTTTTAGATTTATTCAAGCCTATTTTTCTAAAATAATTAAACTCTAGGAATGTGATGAAAAAGATATTGTTAAGTTTTTTCCTTTATGTAGGCGTTGTTTCTGCACAATATAAAAATATTCAAATTAGTAATTCAAATTCAACTAACCCGAATGAAGTTACAATTGCAATTAATCCATCCGACCCAAGGCAAGTAGCTGCCGGTGCAAATCTTAATTATTTTTATTCTAGTTCGGATAGTGGGAAAACATGGCTGCAA
>JAUTBQ010150944.1:0-14025 GCA_032361185.1 Lepetodrilus ovalis | reverse complement strand
AGTAGTAGTAGTAGTAGTAGTAGTAGTAGTAGTAGTAGTAGTAGTAGTACTAGTATATCATTCTAGCATATGTTGGCATATTAATTAAATAAATAATCTAAATTTGTGTTGTTTTTGGTAATATCTAGGTAGTTCAGAGATGTACTTTATAAAACTATTAGCCAACTAAATATAGCTTTATATTATTTTAACAACGAAGAATTCACAAACGTATCCAGGTAGACCTACAAAAACCTGCCGACTAATTGAAATAAGAATGACACCAGGAGCCTTCTACCAAATATAGTAACTCATCTTGAGGAATCGGAGCTGAGATTACAACACTATTTTTGTGAGTAGCTTAGACACTCCTGCTCAACTCAAGGATTTGTTCACGAATCCCCATATACTGTTTAAGCTTCGTGCATGAAATTGTACTAAAAAAGTTTCGTAATCTCCGAGCCCGATTCATCAAGGTCCGAATTGTGGTAGAAAGGTTGGTTCCCTTACAAAATATCGACCGGACATTATTTAAAGAAAAATTGTAGTAATTCTTTGGAAAACGAGTGTTGTACAAAACGTCACTGCTGGATTTCCATAGATAAATAGGTGCCAATGTATCCAAGATGGTAGAGTTATAAAAACGGTCGAGTCTAGATTCCATCATTAGAGTTACGCCCCCTTTGTTTATCTGCTCGGTAATCGGCCATATTGTGTTTTATCGCTGCTCGGCCACACAAGGGAGAATTCCTCGATGGCTGTTTAAAGGGGGGCATTACTTTAATCTCTGGACGAAATCTAGCTACCATCTCCAATCCTAGAGCAATGCCATTTGTTTTCCTAATCAAGCGAGTTTTATGAATAATATCAGTTACAGATATAGACGGAATTGGTCCCTAGCTTCTGCTATATCGCTTTTCATTAGTAAACTTGATACATAGCAAAACGACCTATATTAAATGTTGCGAGTTATCGGAGTAACAATGTGCTCAGTTTACCGCGGGTAGATTGATAGGAGAACACAAGAAATTGAAGTTGTTCAGGAATTCAGCCGTGGCCATTGTAACAGGGTGTATATATACGATGTTTCTTTAAGTGTAATATTCATGTAAAAGTGCGGTTCTGGCTCACATCACACCCAATAACATGTAGTCAGTCTTTCTCAGTGAATCAGCAGTTTATGAATTAAATTATTTCGACCAATCAAAATGTTTCACCGATGCAGTGATATATCGAAATCAAGCAATATTAATTCAAAAATGTCTTATCGTTTTGAATGGTTATTGCTTAATTCAGAATACTATTCAATTTGAAAAACCTACACTATTCATCGTTTTCTGGGCTGTAATACTAAAACTATTCTATACTGTACCGAATATCAATGTAAAGTAAATTAGTATGCCTAATACAGAAAACAGGAAATAGACATGTATCCGTTTAAATACATGTACAGTACTATTTGCATATTTAATACCTGATATAGTGATACACAGTGATAGTAATAGCACGTCTGCTGGTCAGATCAGAGTGATCCCGATGTCTGGAAGGATCGCCTATGCTATTCCGTAATGTCCAAACTTTAGAGAGCGTGAGCGAGTGCTCATGTAGGAAATTGATAAGACAGTACTCCCTGGCGTGTTTTTCAAGCGCATCCCATTACACGCTAGTTGACGATAAATTGACGAGTTCGGTAAGAATCCTCACGGGCCTGACAAGCAATGTCTATCTTACACCATTCGTGAATCGCGCCAGCTTAGAATCCTAATGTTCGTACGAGCCGGAGAGGGGGCTATGTTCTCATGGGAGGCTCTAAACGTAACGAGACGCTGCGTGGAGTGTTCAAACCATGGCCGCTGACACGAATCTCTGTTACTCTCTTTACCACTCATCTATCATATTTATGACTTGACACACGTATATGCTCCCGGCGTGCACACACTCTAGAAATGCACGTGCAGTGTGTGGTCAGATAAGCCCAGAAGTTTTACACACCGCAGAACTAACGACTTTACACCGGCGTAGAATGTCGTACAGTTTGTGAACATTCATTGACGTTCATCTACTGTTTTTTATTGCAGAGTGGCAATACCGATGCCACGTGGCTTACCGTTTGTAATTGTTGGTATGTTTCCGTTCGACTAAATGCACTGACACCTAGGTTATCGTATCATTGCTCTTCATTACTGTAACAATACAGTACGAAAATATTGCGACATACATAATAAGGGTATAACAAAATATCGAACTATCCATTATCGCAATTGTCAGTACCCCAATCTCATTCATTTCGATTGCTTCTGTCGATAGTACTGCCAACTACCAATAGTGTAAATAGTGTAAATAGTGTCAATAGTATAAATAGTGTCAATAGTGTACTATTATTACATATGAAGCTCCCAACAGCTTGAACTTTCTGATTGGAAATGAAAGCATGATAACTTTCACCCGCCATCACATTCGTAATGTCGTCAGTTTATTTTCTTTATAAAAACTCAACAAATGCATAAACGTTCATTAGACTTAATTCAATTATGAAGCTAATAAAACATCAATTGCACATTAAAAATTAGAATAAAAATAGTTAATAAAGCAAAATGTGCCCCATTGTTACCATAGCAACGTTGTCTGGTAGTATAATTTATTCTTCATAATATCTTCTGCAAAACAATGAGATGTTTCACTATGAAAATCTATGGACATACATGTACGTTTGTGCATGGTCTAATGTGCTTTCAGAAGTAGGCCTAAACTTCTTTAAATTCCTTACAGAGTTGTTTGGATTCGCCATTCCTTCACTTGTCTCTCCCAATTGCATGTTGTGTGATGTGCGTGCAATGTGTTGAGCTCTGACAGCGGTGCTCGAGTCGACACGCTTAACACCAGTATTGAGATGTTTGACTTAATTGTAGCGATATATCACTGTCTCCATTCGGCCCTGTGCATCGCTGACTAGCAGGCTGGCTATCTCCATAGTTCCACCACTAGTGCCAGTACCACTGACCATCCCGCCGACCCAGTGATCTACACGAACACACTACTTATAGTGAATGGGTAATGTACCAACATAGACATACGGTACAACGCAGAAACTTAGTACTAGTCCTATGGTAGTTTGTTCAAACAGAGGTCTCTTCTATCACTCCAAATCTTTGACCTTGCACCAATCTCCTTGATCTACAACACTACTGGGGTCTGTATGTTGGCCTACACTTATCATCAAATAGCGCAGATTGTTCTTCAGTTGGTGAACACAAGCAACCCTAATATAAGGACACAAAAATGTATTTGTTCTGAAGGCATATCCCCTATGCAGAAAAATTCAACATTTAAATGTGAGGACCAATTTGTACGCTTCTGACTTCATTGATTCCAAATACAGTATCGGTATGTAGAAGCATACAACCTGAATTTTCCACAGTTTATATTCCTGGTAATGGTACAGTCAGACCCCGATATACCGGACACTTCCCCGTTATACCGGACACTTCCGTTTTTGTTAACATTTCACAGGTAAGCGAAACAACCGGATCATCGGATCAATCATTCATCGAGTTAAAATATATAGCAAGAAATCCGTAATGACTATCCGTAAGAAATTAATTAAATGGCC
Organism: Lepetodrilus ovalis; assembly: GCA_032361185.1. Taxonomy (NCBI): domain Eukaryota; kingdom Metazoa; phylum Mollusca; class Gastropoda; order Lepetellida; family Lepetodrilidae; genus Lepetodrilus; species Lepetodrilus ovalis. The sequence continues at coordinate 10,436 of JAUTBQ010150944.1, read as the reverse complement.
AAATATGCATAACTTATGATGTCTTCTTTCATTTAAAGCAGTAAAGAAACGTAAGAATATTTCTAAATTCATAACTATAATACACTCTGCTATGAAGAATGGAAAAACTTCTCTATTATTGTACATTAAATCCATAATATTATTATTCCATGTCGATCACGTTGTATATAGTTATTGTATATAATTATTTGTATTATTGTATTTTGGTAATATGGAAATAAACGAACTTGAACTAAAAGTTGACCGGTAAGCGGAGAAACCGGTACAACGGTGACCATTATAACACACACACACACACACACACACACACACACACACACACACACACACACACACACACACACGTACGTTACTCACACTCTACGCACATTTATAACCAATTTTAATAATAATGTTTATCAAGGTGTGGAAAATTTCCATTTTTATGGACAATAATAGTTTCCTTTATATAAGAAAATATTTGAACAATGCTGTAATGAGGTTTACAATCGGTTGGTACAGCATTATACTTCGGAATAATAAACGCATGCATTTTTTACCTCATTTAACGTAACAATAATAACAATAATGATGTGGTGCCATTGTCTCGCGCCACGTCGTAACTATGGTCCGCATTATTTAATGTGTTTAGTTGCACGATAACACACAGGAACAAGTGTACTTATAGGGGTTTTGTACTAGAACCGAACCTGGTTGACAGACTAGAACTTCCATAATAGTCAGATTATTACATGAGGCCATCCTAGACAGAGATGGCGAAGATAGTCAAAGTAAGAATGCATACGATACACGACTGGTCAGAGCGAGCAGCTCGCAGACCAATGTTCTATTCGTCCAGCAATGCAAGCAATGCCCTACATGACTGGTTCGTAGAATTCTCAGAACGAAAATATATTTCTTACTGGCACATAACGATTCGTTTCATCTTGAAATTAATTAGAAGCGAAAGACAAACGCTCTTTCAGAGACTGGCTAGTTAGCAGATCTCTGGTAAATAAATTGCAAACATGTGTAAAAGTGCAAACCAAACCATAAACAACCCTCGGCCATTAGTCGCCGATCACTCAGCGCTCACTGGGGCAATAAGGCCGTGTTGGTCCCGTGGGGGTGAGAGATGGTCGGGTATTGAGTCATCACCGTCGGGGACAAGACAGTGATCACACGGATAAAAGCAAATCACCTTTATCACTTTACGGGTGGCATATTAGTCTCGTTGCCATCGGATTAATTATGACATAATAAAGACAGAGAGGTCGGGGTTCGAGTCTGTGTGTGGTATAAAGTAAATTACGTGGTTCTACCAATCACACTCCTTCGACCGTTTCATGTCCACGCGAACAGCTACACCGCTAGACGGCGCTGATGGTCGACGGGAGGATTTGTTTGTTTGGAGAAGGTGTGAGTTGGGAGTTACAGATGACGGAGAATCGGGTGGGGAGGAAGGATGGGGATGGGTGGGGGTGGGGAGGGGAGTGTGCGTTGAACTGGGGGGAGTGATGTACGGAATTGTGGTTGGGGGAGGGGTGATGGTGACGAGGGGTGCCTACAGGAACAACAGGGGGCGCTTCAGACATCTGTGAAGGGAAATAACTCGACCGATGGTTCCAATAAAAGTCTACAGTCTCACATTTCCCTCTCTCACTGCAGAAACTGTCTAATCGGGCGATTCCCGCCTTTAGATCGTGTGAAAGTATAACATCCGATCTGCTTGAAATTAGGAGGAATCAAACAGCGCCCATATCAACCTCCACCTTTTTTTCCTTGCCAGTTTTCAGCGGGACTCAGGAGATGAAAGACATCAGTTAGAGTATTGTTTAAAATTGCCCGGTTTTCTTGTCATATTTGCACTAATGGTAGTCGGAGTGGTTCTCACTCGAGAGAGAAGCTCGGTGCATACACCCAAAATTCCCCCTCATCCTAATCTCAAGTCACCCAAGGAAATATTTTCCAAACTTTGATGAGGTGGTAATTATCAGAACTTCAAACATACTCTTTCTTAGCACTTGTTAAAAGAAATTTAACTAAATATCAGGTGGTCAACAAGCCAATTCCATTGGACAATTTACGCATTGCTAAGCTGCTTGACGAAACGAGGCGAGTCGAAGACGACAAACATAATTAATCCAAATCCATGGCTACTAGATGTCAAATGAACCCAGTAGGCGTTCTAGCTTCTTTTTTGGAGCTATCAGACTTCATTGCCAACTTTATATTTAGCCATAACGATGTATGGTTAGGTAACGGAGAGATGATTAATGACTTGATAAGACATTAAGTCTCAACACGTTTTGGTGTAATTCATTAAGTTTTTGATGCAAAGTACGTTTACTAATTTCCCAATTGATTGATAGTGGTATAGCCCTCCCATCATCGCCGCTCTTGTTGTACTGAATGAAGTCAAAGTACAGTATGGTAACATCTACTTTTTTCTGAGTATCCATTTTTAATACGGAAATAGTCCATTTACGACAACGCTACAAGCCAATCATTAACTTATGTAGAAATTTGTAAAATAATGTTAGCATTAGAAAATATAATGGCTATGATTGTTGAAACATTTCAATAGAAGCAATATAATCATCACTTACTGTCTTGACAAAATCTGCCTACGATAAAGCGACAGGAGACAATAGCCAACACAGAAACACGAGAGATGTGGGAATTGTATTTGGCCAAATTGACTGGAATACAAACAAGAGATTTGTTTTTGACTGACTCGTGATTCAAGACACAAATTCAGCTTAATCAGCTTCGACCACTGAGTGCTTTAAACAATCGCACTAACATTTCACGCCTGACGTCATCCCTTGTTGAAGTGACAATCAGAGTACGAATGAAGACTGTACAAGCGTAAAACACAAATTGGTTAAAAATGACAAAATTGCAGGATCTTTTCAACTTCTATACACATAATTACAGCCCACAGCTATAGGATCCTATTTTTCAATCCATAATGGACTCCATTATTCCCGTCTTGCTTTGGAGAGTGGGAGTTTCCATTTAAACGATGATAGGTTCTCAATGTGTAGTTAATAAACTGCTCCCTTGCCTCGTTGGCAGTGGAAACCCACACTAGCTAATATTACGAGGTAGCTCTATTTAACCAGCTGATCGGATATAGTAGGTCGCGCCTTCTAATTGGGATATTTAACACCGTTACGATCAAAGGCTTCCCACCGTCTGATTTCAGTAACTGTGGGATAAAAAGAAATTGTTTTTGGATATGTTTTGTCATTTCCGTTTTTCCTCAGGATGGTAGATCTCCACATTAGGCGTATGGTGAGGTGTATGGTGAGGTGTATAGTGAGGCGTATGGTGAGCTCTTGCTAGTTGATCTCAGCTCTGTTCTTTTATTTGCAGTAATGATTTCATTTAATTTGTAGCACGCATAATATAATTATTTATTTCACTTACACTTTAATCGGATATATCACCTGCTTTATGCAACTGCTTTATTTGCTATCATGACATTTAAATTTGAAAACTAATGGCTGTTGCAGACAAGAAATTTAGATTTATTTTAATTGACGACCATGTTTAATGCAATTATCTTTTATTCGGATATATGAAGCGATGTATGGTTTAATTACATAAGAATTTCAAAATTGTATAATAGCAATTGTTTGTCGTGTTAAATAGTTAGCATTGTCTGCAGTACGGCCGTAGACCCGCCAGTGTCTGAGCACTTCCGGTGCGGACAGGGATGGGGGTCAAAAGAGCATTCGCGGGCAACTTCCGCTACGTCACGTGGTGCCATATTTGTCATCCACCATCCGTCAAAACAGAAATATGTCGGATTTGTTGTACAAATGTGCTATAATAGAAACAAGAACAGCATTGGAACATGTGCACGCAGCAAAGGGAGACAACCGTTAACTTTCCTTTCACAAGAAGAACAATGACCGGGCTCTGTTGAAACAGACGTAGCGGGTTAGCCAGGAAAACAATACCAAAGAATTTTACATTCCTGCAAACAATGAGGTTCTCATATGTAGTGACTCCTAATTCGTAATTGCTGGTTGGTTATACCTGTATTTCCTGACATCAATACAGCCTTCCTTGTACGTAAACATCGCCAGTTATCTCATCTGATGTAATCACATCGGGTTCAAGAGGTTATGTATTCATGTCCACATGGTTCAAATACATGGTTAAATATTTATTTGTGATATGTATCACGCAATATTTCCCTTCATTATTGATGTACCTTATACGACTCATATTCTTATTCTTGTAATATTCGTAATGTTGGATTTTCTAGAAAATTGATTAGGCCTAGACTTTAACTTGTTTAGATGTATTGCAATAGGTATTTGGATTAACAAATAAACAAACTGGTTCTAAAATTCAGTATATTCGAACTTATCACGGAGTTCCAACAAGCGTAACTAACGAGAACTAGAAAACATTTCAAAATGTCATGCTAATGGCTTTCCTCAACAGAGGTGTATATCGTTATCTCCCCGTCATTTGCATGTTTATCTGACACTAGTTTCCAGGTATAGCTTCATTATACACTAGAACAAAACGAGAATAAACTCTGAAAGGCTCCACCTGTGAATGCCCTCGTTGTTACAAGTTTCAAGCAAACGGAATGCATTTCAGAGCTTGTGAATATTTGGTTGAAATCTGAAAATGTCAGGCGGCAGTATCGTTTCCTTGAACCATTTCAGCCCGGTCCCATGGGAGTTGTCTCCCCCTATACCTTGTTAGCAGTAGGCTGGTGTGAGAGTCTACGGAGACGAGCGGAAAGTGGCGGAAAGTGGCGGAGAGGGGCGAGAGTGTGATGCTTTCCATTCTCCCCTTTCTATGGTTCCAGGACAGCTGTTTCGTGTACGACCGCTTTTCAATCAATGGAAAAACAATCGAAAGTGGGGAAAAAGCTTGGAAGAGGCTGAAAATGTGCGACTAGTTGGGTATTCTTACCATAAGTTGGCCGGGATTGGCTTACCTAGCACCATGTCCTGGGAGAGCTCCGACTAAGTTGGTTGGCCAAGGCTCTTGGGGCAAATAATAGATAAACGTTCAGCTTGTTGTTCCTACAAACATCGCCGTGTGTTCTTACGGAAACACATCTTTCTCCTCTCCTCAGCTATATACATTCTTCGTCACAAACGCTACCTAACTCCACAGAAACAGGGTATTTTACCGATCTCTGCATAGTGAGAAGCACGATCTTGACAAGCAATGTATTTTGTCAGGGAGTTTTTGTTGTTTTCGGGTTTACCCCTAGGGGCAAATTTTAGCACTCGCAGTTCTCTTATCTTTCAGAGAATTTGGAAGCTTTAAGGTGTTTTGATCTTATGTATCAGGCTAGCTTTAGATCGTCTATCTGATTACCGAGTAACGCAGTCTTAGTCAACAAGACTAGGGTTAAGCCGTACACACCAGCTTGGTGGGGGTGATGCAGATCCGGTCGCAGACATACCCCACCTGTCGTAAAACCAGGTATCCACAGCGTGATGTCTATCCCACTACAGACTTACACTTCACATTTGTCTTATTTCCCCAGGCTAGAAATGTATCCTCACTTGTGCAGTATGGGAAAATGTGCTTAAGTGATATACTAGTATTCTATATCAGAAGCTAATATATGAGCAAACTTGACTTCGTAACTTACTGATATTATCTTGTTCAAGTGATGTCAGTAAATATATACGCAGGCTGCACTATTCAGCATGTCAAAGTGAAAGCGACAGCAACATTCATAAAGGAGTTATATAACCATCAGCGCGCTAATAGGCTTTGTTTGGTTTCACAGCTTCACTTTCAGCCAGACAAGAGTATAGGCATTGCATCTAAAAACATTCCAGCTTTGAGAGTTCCCTCCCCTCTCTGTGTACGCCCTATGTGCACGTCTCGCACACACACACACACACACACACACATACACACATGCACACACACCACACACATACACACACCACACACACACACACACACACACATACACACACACATACACCACACACACACACACCACACACACACGACGCACGCACGCACATATACACACACATACACAGACATACACCACACACATATACACATACATACACACACACGCACGCACACATATACACACACATGTGTATATGTATGTGCATGTGTGTGCGCGCGCGTGTTTGCGTGTGATATGTGTGTGTGTGTGTCTGTGTGTGCGTGTGTGTGTGTGTTAGTATGGTCAGTAGTGGCACCGTGGAAGGGCAGACTAGTCTCAACAACCACTTGCCTGTTAATATGTATACAGCACCTATACCAACGATTAAGCTAGCGTGGAAGGGCTGCCGAACTTCAAAGTGTAATCACACAGGTTCAACAATCCTGTTCCATTCTTTCAAGCAATTCCTCTTCAACACGAGATGATGCATTCTAATATTGGCCCTTAATTCACAACAATCGTCAGACGAGTGGCTGTAACTACGGGACGCGCGACATCAAAGATCACACTGTTTACACTCGCCGGCGAATTATACCGTATATATATTTACTTACATCTAAGCAAACTTGTTCATTTTATTAGAAAAGCCACTCTGTATTTTTGATCTAGGTGAACTTACACTGCATGAAGAATTTCGGAAGCATCTGTGCAAGGATTTATTTGCCTGTCATCTCACCTAGCTACCTTTCGCTTGCAACATTTTAAAAAATAATAAAAGTAAAGTTTCAATATTTGCCAAGCATAGTTCAAGTGAAGGATATTGTCGGCGATGCCTCGGTACGATATCACGAGTAGTTCACACTTTCAGTCTACATTAAACTATGCATAATGATAGTATATGGAATAATTATCCAACCCGTATAGCGTGTCGCTCAGTGCGCGGCCCTGATCATTGTATTACTCCACTATACTTCACCCCCTTGAAGAGTTTGCAGATTTGACGTAATCAAAGGATTGCGTGTATATGTATAGAGCATAATAGTGCACACACACGCGCGCGCACGCACGCACGCACACACACATGAATGAATTGCACATTAAGTAATAAAACCATCTATTTCCCCGACATGTCTCTCTCCCTGTGTTACTGGTTTCAACGTTGTGGTAACATTGCGATCTGATGCTGACGTTGTGCTGCGACGTTGTTGCAAAACCAAACGAATTATGTATGACGTGTGGTACCACGTTTTGGCAACATTATGATCTGACGTTGAGGTAATTGTGATTTGACGTTACGAGGGGGTTGTACAATTGGATCGGACGTTTATAAAACAAAAATATCAACTGGTTCTAGACTGATTTATACTAACGTTGTGGTACAACCATTCTACAACATTGTGTACCTGCTGGGCTGTACCATAACGGCTTGCTGCTTTTACGGTAATTAATTTAGCACGTTCTACTACAACGACATCCTGTTGCGTTTTGGTCGAGTAATGTTCAAATAGACGCGAAAGAATTTTAATTTGTTGGAAAATCGGAGTTTATTGTGAAGCGTGTGATTATTTATTTTCCGGTCAACTTGTTTGTTTGTTGAGATTGGGAAGTTGGTGTTTATGCAGGACGGTGTATTGCTGCAGGATCGTCCAGCGACAGGAAAACCAGTTTTATAATACTCCAAATCACTCTTCCATGGATATCAGAAACTTTGACGCGTTCAGATCAGCCAAGCATTTTGAGCCCCTTGTATTCTGAGCTGAGGAAGGCAGGGGGTGGCTTATTGGGATGAGAGGGAGGGGATGGAAATTTCAAATATTCACGTGTGGATAAACACCCTGAAGTAGGGGTGGTGATAGAGGCTACGGTCACATGTGATGAGCAAACCGGACTCTGGAAATGTGAGAGCTCTTTGAGGTTTGGTTTTCACATTGAAAGATGGACAGCGCAGTATGACATTGGCCTAGGTGACCAGTGAGATATGGAGAAGCCATTGAGTTTCCTTGACTATACACTGAGGTCAAAAGTAAATAATTGGGAAACTGGATCTAAAATAACTTGGCTGGCCATTGCCACTAGGCACCTTCGAACTCAAAGAGCGGTTGTGTGGAAAAAGAATCAAGGAAAAGAATTGGTCATATATAACACGAGGTATTAAAGTATCGTCTTTCACTTCCTCTGACCGATCTGTTATGGACATAATAGGACTGACCAACACAAGCTTTCTAGAAAGTCAGTCAGCTATGACAGTGGCCAGGGCTTGGTCGTTATAGACTTTAAACTTACAATCCTGTCGTTGGTACAAATACTAATGCATATACGATTACAATACAGAACCAACAACATCGATCACATGTATGCATAACTGTCACGGTGGTACTATTACTGTCACGGTGGTACTATTACTATTATTACTACTAATACGATAGGCGCTGACCTCAAGACGTCATTCGTTATTTGGGGTTTTAACGTCCGCATCCAGCTTAACCGATTTAGCGGCGGACGGGACCTCAAGACTATGAAATTTGAAAATATACTAACGTCCAAAAGAAAGTATACCAACATAAAAGTACGTTATTTGTTTTAGAACTCAGAAAATAGATAGGAAATAGTACAGAAATATGTCGCACATATACAACCAACTGTATTCAGTGAAAAAAAACGGGGTTAAGTGACAATATTCGTGAAAAATGCGAATTGTGCTAAAATTACTTTTGGTTCCGTAGAATGAAATACATGTGCAAAGGTATTGTGTAAAACTGCTGACATTGCTCGTTAGAAACATAACAACCAAAAGCACACAAAATAAATGCTACGTCTAACCACAACACACAGAGAGAGCGTCGATGGTATGGTCCAGCAAGGAGCCATGCATGTCGTCTTTGGAAGAACGTTCGGATGCACGCGTGTTTGCATTACCTGGTTGATTCAACGATTACAACAGACAGGGCAGACATAAGACTGGCCTAGAATTGAAAAACCGCGGTTGACCATACACATTGAAGACTGTTACATCCGGTTTAATCATCTAAGAAACAGCTCCATCACAGCGACGTAAACAGCAGCTACGGCAATGGGACGCCGTATCAGTCGACAGACAGTGTCCAGACGATTGCGCCATCATGGTATCCGAGCACCTCGACTTTACCGTGGCGTGACGTTGACACTCCAATACAGCACTCCCTCAACAACACAATCATGCATGTTTTACCATGGCCATCATGTTCTCCTGACATGAACCCCATCGAACATGTATGAAATCACCTTGACCTACAGATCAGGAGACGACCAGTACACTACTCAACAGTCAAACCCCGGAAAAAACGTCTCAATGAGGAATGGCAGCGTCTACCACCAACGTCATCCGACGGGTGGCGTCATTGGTACGGCGCCGTGTTCTGGCTTGCATTCATGCACTAGGTGGACATACTCGGTATTAAACACGTGCTAAATGACTTCTAAGTGACTTTTAAAGTCTCTTGTTGATCATGTGTTATGACAGTGACATTGTGAATTATCTCTTTTTCACCCCTATGTGTCTTTGTGCCTTTGCTAGTCATACAATTTCTATTTGATTGTAATGAGACTTTGAACACATAATACTAAAAGGCCACTCTAATGAAATATATAAAACAATATTTTTCTATATACGTTTGTTTTTCTTCCATAGTCCTTAAAACGCTTGGTATACTTTATTTTGGACGATAGTTTATACAAATAATGATTTGCCAAATATATTCCATTATGGGCGCCAAATTCAAGGCGATCGCCAGCAATTCAAACACGTACAGCATTTTGATATATGTAAGTCAATAATAAGCATTATTTTCAACAAGGAAGCACTCAAACTTTGCTTATTGTTTTATTTCATCGCTACCATGCGTAATATCATGTCAAGACAACCAAACATTCTTTTAAAATCTAAGGTGGCCACCATTAGTGAATGCATGTTTTAAAATTTATTAAAAACAGCTATTTCATAGGATTTGTGTTTCCAAACATTGACTACACTGTTTCACTATGGTATGTATTCATTTAATTGATAGTGTGGCTAGATCAACCGTTTTCGACATGGGGGATAAGTCCAATATGGCCATAGTATGTTATATTAGTTTACCATGTTTACTCCGTTGAAAACATTTCCAAATCTAAGAAATATATGTTTTAGTGATTGATCACTACAGTTAACATCTGCCGTATTAACTATTATGGCCATTCGAGTCAACATAACGGGTAATACGACATATCCATTTATAAATATATATTTGGTCTGTAATAATTACATTATGACAATAAAGCCAACATTCATTCTGCGACATAATATATCGAAATGTATCATCTAATTATGTCTAATAGGTGTCCTCAAGAATGGTACACATGAATTTAACTGTAGGAAGCATAATGCATATATCGCGCACAACATTTTAAAGGCATACTATTACATATGTTTATGGTTGTATAGGACTAGTTCTTAGTTACAACGGCAAAGTACATTCACTTGGCTTACATAAAATCATTCTAACCCAACTATATATATATGACTTTGCCAGTTACAACT
>JAUTBQ010150943.1:0-31666 GCA_032361185.1 Lepetodrilus ovalis | reverse complement strand
GGGATGTACTTATACTCCTTCTCTAACCTGGGACGTACTTATATGCCTCCTCTGACCCTGGGATGTACTTATACTCCTTCTCTAACCTGGGATGTACTTATACTCCTTCTCTAACCTGGGACGTACTTATATGCCTCCTCTGACCCTGGGATGTACTTATACTCCTTCTCTAACCTGGGATGTACTTATACTCCTTCTCTAACCTGGGACGTACTTATATGCCTCCTCTGACCCTGGGATGTACTTATACTCCCTCTCTAACCCTGGGACGTACTCATATTAATAATCTAATTGTTAATTTTGCTGTTATGATCTGCTATCCAACGTTCACATAATTCTTTTGCTACCCTTATGTCATCTGGTAACACAATTATAATATTAAACTTGCAATTATTCATACACCTTGCATTATCTTTAAGACATGATATAGTGTCTGTTACCTACATGGAAATGTATTACTGTATATGGGCCAGTGGCCTTACATGCAATAAAGAATTTAATTTAATTTTTCGAAATAATTTGGAATGGAAATTTGCACCTTGCTATTATATAACTATTATTTATCATGAACTCTTGCAGCGGACACAACTAAAGCTGTATTTATCTATTCTTATCCTAAATCCATCTTGATTTTTTGTTTGTATTGTTGTTGATGCTTAATATGTTATTGTACCACAGTGAGTGGTTTGAGTGAAAATACATTTGTCATTTGATAAATGAGCGCGATTGAGTGCGTAAAGAGTACAACGATGTAGACCAGCGTGTAAATTGTCTCAGCATAAGTACGTAAACGAAACAAAGACTAAGCTCTCTGATTGACTGAATTCAAGACCTCTACGTATACTCAACATTATTATTGAAGTGTCAGCAAAGGTTTTATGGTGAGAATGTCTACCAAATTTCGAAAATCGACTTAAGGAATCTTTTGTCGTTTTCTTTTTCCAATTTGTCTGAAAGTCTTCGAAAAATACCTGGAGCCGACTGTCGACATTTTCCAATTTTTCCTTTTTAATATAATATGAAGCTAAATTATGAAGCTAAAACGTATAATAGCCGTTAACTAATTTCGTTGAGGATATTTATTTACTGTTCGACCTTATTTTGGCCTTATGTTGGATATTAGTATAGTGAGACAGTTGTCATTTATTTTAGAGGATGCTCTTGGCTTAAGCTATCATAGAGTACTAAATACATGTACGAACAGTTCATAATGAAGTACATTCTCTCTAATCAGCATCATGCTTGTTACAGCCTGTGAGCACCGCGTGTGTCGGCGCTTCTGTCGTGCTGGATATATTATCGACGAAAACGGATGTCCGACCTGCGATTGCAGTTAGTATTTAGTATTTAGTATTGAGATATAGTGTTTAACGGTACTGGATTAAAGATTATGCTGTAAGTCAACACATCCATTGAGTAAGATGTCATTCTATTGAAACTTACCAATTGCAAATGTATAGATAACAATATGTGTCAAGCCAGGCATGTGTACGGTGGACATGAACGATACGGGCACATATTAGCCACGCCGCGATATATTGCCGAAGTGCTAATAGACACCGGTGTAAAATACTCCCAACCTACAGTAACAAAAGAGAAGTCACGTTTACAAGATTACATGTACATGAGCAAAATAAGAACGTCACCGTAGCTAAGGTCGCCGCACACGAGAGTAAGTTACTTAGGAAAACTGTCACGAATGCCAAGTTCTTTAACTAATTGTTCTCTCGATAATGATTTGCTTGTTTAGTTTGTCCTGTTCCAACTTGCACGAAGTCATGTCCAACGGCATACAGAGTGGATCCTCACACCAGATGCCCCACTTGTCAGTGTGGTAAGAACAATGATGTTCAGATAGGACGTGGTCTTTCACCGTCTACTACGAACACTACTATAATCATACAGCAGTATGTGTAAGCTGCCACACCACCAATACACGTCAAAATAATAATAATAATAATTAGTAAACATTTGATAATCAAGTTAATAAACCCACTTGTTATTGAGGGAAATAGACACAGTTATTCGTGATAAAATTATAGGCCACGAGGACTTGAAATCTTGAATTAAAAAAACTGTCGTTTTGGAATTATGCGCAATTTTTCAGAATTCGAGACTTGCCCTGTACGGAACTGTACCGGAAGCGGATGTGCAGCCGGCGCCATCTTTGACAACAGAGGATGCGAAACGTGTAACTGTAAACCCGAAAGTGAGTGGAATTGGAACATACCTGCATGCATAAGCACCTAACTACCATTTTGATAAACTATCCGTTATGAGAATGCGCATTCGCTGTGTCAGTAAAATTCATAATGTCCATGGTTTTGCTTTCAGTGCTGTGTCCGGTGTTTTCCTGTGTCCTGGAGTGTCCTAGCAACGCCTACAGACTGAATGCTGACGGCTGTAGGACCTGCCGTTGCCAGGAAACAGTGCCTCGTTAGTATGCCTATCTACAGATGGTTAATGACAATTCCATAGGCAAATAGGTCCTACAAGTTGCATCATCTCCGATAGGTTTAAAGAAAATGAGAAGATAATAATTGTAAAGTTATTTTTCGGGAAGACAAATTTTGTAATTAACATTTCAGAGAAAATACTTGTAATAAATTGTTGATCTGCCAATGTGTAGTTAGCATATACCTCATTGTCCCCATCCTCGCACCCAATAGGTACTTAATTACTTTCTCTCTTCAATAGTACCCTGGCACACTTCTATGGGAAAACTCGCGAAAACAGCCAACCAATGAAATAATTTCCCCGATGAAATCGCCGTAAAAATATGTCCAATGAAATATAGATGTTATCATTATTCTATTTATAGCTCATATAGATTGTTTACGCGACTTTCCCCCTAGTTGTGTGCCAGGGTACTATTGAGGTGAGAACTTAGTCCCTATGTGGTGCGAGGATGAGTGAACCCATCTACCCAGGCTAGACAGGTGGATTGGAATAAAGTCATTCTATACTATATATCATGCGTCCTATTACCACTATACCCTAGAGTGTGTTCTTATGTTACGTACACATGCAGTCAAAGAAGGTAATGTGTCTGTGACCTAGATCTAAGCTATTACCCCTGTTCCGGTTCCAGTCGCTTGTAGCAGGCTGACCTGCACGGACCTCGTCTGTCCTCTAGGAACTAAACTGGATGCGGCCACCGGATGTGATATCTGTGATTGCAGATTCAACTTCCAAAGTGAGTCTGCTTCATGGTTAGGCCTATCATTTATAATATGACATTCAATAGGCAATCAGGCTTGTGTTTACTGCAATGTACAATAAGAAGATATGAAGATATATGCACAAGATTGAAATTATTTATTAAGGATCGAATCAAACATATATAATTCTACTACCAATTTGCTTATGTTGGCCATATACTACGAACATTGCTCTCTTCTAGTTCGAGTCTTCCGGTGGCAGCTTGTTAATGACGTAACGACATCCCACTGACATGGAGGTTGAAGCACCCGGATGTAAATCCTGCATTAATGCTCCGACTTTAATACAGGGATACATTAAATACACCTGGGTGCCTGATAAAAGGAACGGTTCGAGATACGTGACCGTCATGCCAAGTTTTGCGTAAACGTGGCAACTGTATGTCGGTGAAGTAGTCTAGCATATCTGTTTGTGGAAAGAACAGTCCACTAACCTTTTTTTTGTGTGTTTAGGGATTATAAATGTATTTCTTTGCATTATTTGTGTATCCACTTCCCACTGTCGTTCATTGTATTATATAGGCTTCATTTACAAATGCGCGCTTTTTTTGGATACCTCTTATATGGAACATGCGGTAAACATTCTATATTCCGAGCAAATATGTGTTATCTTAGCAATTTAGCCAATAATACATCTTTGTTTTATCCCAGGCTACTCAACGGTGAGTTACTATATAGGCAGCGGTCAGTTACTACATAGGCAGCAGTCAGTTAAATACTACATATGCAGTGAGACGTTACTACATCTATATAGGCAGTGGTCAGTTACTACATACCGGCAGTGGTCAGTTACTAATATACATAGGTCAGTTAAATACTAAGACAACAAAGTAGCCTGCTACATAGGCAGTGGCCAATTATTACATAAACAGCGGTCACTTGTCCTGAATAAACCACTTTTGAGTTCCTAAACGTTTTGTTTACTTGCATATCTACTTGATGTTCACGAAGACAAGTACAACTACTGAATTTACCAACATTAATTTAATCCGTTTAGTTACATTCGCACAGAGGACATCCTTGGTCATCTGTCTTCATCCCTGTAGGACAATACATGTCACAGAACATCCCGCTTGTCTGACAATGGCTGAGGTGACCAGGTTCTGAATGAGTACCGCATGGTGTGTCAGTAGTTTCGTAAGCAACAGATCTAGATATACCGGGTATACTGTGGGTGTGAAGTGCATGCTACTGCGAGAGTGCGAGAGAGCGAGAGAGCGAGAGAGCGAGAGATAGAGAGAGAGAGAGAGAGAGAGAGATAGAGAGAGAGAGAGAGAGAGAGAAGAGAGAAGAAGAGAGAGAAGAGAGAGAGCGAGAAGAGAGAGAAGAGAGAGGAGAAGAGAGAGAAGAGAGAGAGCGAGAAGAGAGAGAAGAGAGAGAGCGAGAAGAGAGAGAGAGAGAGAGCGAGAAGAGAGAGAGAGAAAGAGAGAGAGAGAGAGAGAGAGAAAGAGAGAGAGAGAGAGAGAGAGAGAGAAAGAGAGAGAGAAAGAGAGAGAGAGAGAGTTTTATCAACAATTAGAATATTGTTCATACATATATTTCAAAATGTTGGTTAGGGAAATTACAATCATAAGGAGCAAGTCATTTATTACGGTAACGTTGACCCGTGCATATTCGCCGTGCAGATTAGATTTCGGGATTCAATTGGTAATGATTTTCCATGGCTTATTTAATATCCAAATTATATCAACCAGTAGGACCGATATACACGTGATTTATATGTAGGGAATATGTGAAGATTGCCATACAACAAACGGATATCTCCTAGCAGAACAGCCATTAACTCCGATGTTAGTTTCCGAGTATCTCTCTGAACGTGTTGATCGTGGTGTTTTCGTGAAATATCGTCAGATAGTTTTCAGCTCGTTTCATTCTCGCTGATTTTTGTGATCAACGCAATAAATCCCGACAGACGATCGTGTCATGCGCTTCCTTTCAACAAGATGCTTGTGGTTTCGGGGTAATGGCGCCCATGAGTGATCAAACATAATGGCGGCGGGAAGATGCCGGAGCAGACGACTTCAAAGTCAGATCAGCTTGCACATGCAGGGTTCCACGAGATATGTTTTTCTGAAAACTGATTAAAAAGTATCAGGGTTATACTCCATTTCCTTGTAAATTACCAAACCAATTTTCAGTATGATTACCAACGTTAATTAAGAAATTTCCTGTTAGGATTCAATGACCAAACTTTCAATTGTTTGCGGGCTTGTCTGTCGTAAAGCCAAATCAAATTTAAGCTGCAAATGAGAAGTTAATGAAAATAATGTCGAAATTTCATCCTGTTTAATTTCATGAAGTTTGCCTATATACTATCAAAATTCATAAATCGTAAAATTTGTCATAATTCCTTCAAATACACGCCATAGTCTCAGATGTTAATTCATTGTTAAACTGTCGAGCGGAATGAACTCTCCGATTCCACTCACTCAACTTTGGATGCGTCCATTTTCTGTGCATTTGAATCCGCGTGTCCGCGCTGATGATTATACTTTAGGAAAAATATTCACAGTCATCCAATCCTTTTGTTGTAATCCACACACCAGTCACGTCCATATGACGGCTGCGGTTTGGTTTAATCTCCCTCTTAACCCGCATGTCCCGTAAAATACTAGATTGCTAACCGCAGAATCGTCAAAAAACGCCAATTCATTATCGCAAGACATCCATCAACTTCAGATACCACAATAAACACTGTTTTCCAAAGTTTTACACATCTGACAAATTAGTCTTTGACGTTTACAGGGTGATGAACGTGAAGGAGCATCATCAGGGCCAACCTCAGATAGCGCTATCCCTAGTCCAGATGGTAAGAGAACATATAATGGTGAGATATCTGAAGTTAAATAAGCTGCTACTGCTGCACTATTATATATGATCGCTACCCCTATATGATGCAGATGGGTGTATGACAGTTCATCACTCCAACTATGTATGTTGGTGTCTCATGAGCGAGGCCAGCAGAGGCCATGAATGCTGAAAACTGAATGAATAAACAATGGTATAAGAGAAAGTGTCATTGACAAATGCTACATACATTGACAATGTGTGAGACCGTATACTGTCAGATTGTGTCAGACAATATAATGACAGAGCGCGTCAGAACATATGGTATGATACACCGACAGATATTGTCAGACCCATACATTCTATAATATATAGTATATACACTGACTGAATGTCAGATCCATACATCCCGTACAAAGACAGTTCACGACCCAAGCACCTCACAATGTCATACCATTACTGTACAGGCACACGAATACAAATCAGATAATAACAGTCAAATACATTTTAAGTACATTTACTAAATAACTGCAAGATTACGAGCATGTCAGATATACGCATTACATTCTGGGCCCGAGATGAAAATCCGACGAATTTGTTGTAATTTCACTGGGTGGAATGGATATACATGTATCTTGAAATAGATATCAACAAAAAAACGAACAGTTATAGTTTCTGTTTGTGATGTTTGAAAATTAGTTCATTTACTATTAATTCGAATTAGTCAAAGTAACAACTCCTAAGATGTTTTCATGTTGAAAATACTAGGCGATTTACAATATTCTATGTTAATCCATACAGTACTTGTATCCAGACAGATGACACTCCCTCAAGATAAGCAGAAGATTTGGCCCTTTTGTACTGCTGTGAAGATTTTGGATAATATGATGTTTGAAGGGTAATTTATTTCTTAAATAGACAAGGTACTATTTTACAGCAATTATTATATCATACATGATTGTTATAGTTTTTTAAAACCTTTTCTATTCCTGGTAAGATGCAATTTTTCTATACGATCTTGGGTCAGTTTGCAAGATCTTAAGGCATACAGACACAGATTTCAAAGCGCGTAGCACTATATTTGAGAAATAAATGCAGCAAACTACATTCATTCGTGATATTTATCATCAATATATATATATATGTATCACCAATATCCCTTTTGTCGATCCATATTGGGGGAAATTAGATCTAGCACTTATATGTTCCAAAAACGAAATAATTAGAGCTACCTTCCTTTTTGGCATATATAATATGATTTTCTTTTATAGCTATTGAGTGTTGGGGAATAAGTACATCAGTATATAACAACTTTTAGTTGGACAAATCAAGCGCAAATGAGAATAGAAACTCGTTTGTTCAGTTATATAGGTCAACCATCTGTGATTGTATGCTTTGAAGACACATATATACCAAATATTGCAACTAGTCAATGGACGCACCACATACACATTATCATGTACAGAAATAACATATAGCATCACATGGATGGACTTAATTTAGTGCAAACAATGGAATCTAATACCATGATCCATGTCATTCAATTTATTTGACAGCAGTTCTCATATTTTGTTCCAGAATTCGGGAACGTTAAAAAACGCAGATACAGATGTACGACATATACCGTAGACATGCCATCTGCTGGTAGTTTCGTCCTACAGCGTTGTGTGTTTTAAAATCCTATTTCAAACGGGCTTAGTTAAACATATCAAATATCATATCAGTTTCTTGCACAAATTTCCTTGTCCATTCAATTGGATTAATAGACGGGTCTCAAAGACCACCCCTACGTATACACTTTTGTTAAGATTTAAATCTATTATTATGCTAAGTGTTCATACGCAACCATAGGAATACTGCACGCTTTGAAATAGTCTTTTCTCCCACGTTATGTGATATCCCACCACGATCAACACTCTACCAACGGGAGACGAGGAGTTCACAGTTGAATACACATTTTCATTAAAACAGAGGACTCGTATTTTATTTTCATTCAGGTCAAGGATGGTAACAAATTGATATACCACGACAGTTTTGTGCAAGTCATCAACGTGCTTTCTACAACAGCAGTGCATATACAGCGTATATGTTACAGTTAATCTGTATAATCAGGCAATCTGTATATTACTTGATCTGTTTAATTGAATTTCAGTTCACAAATCAATTTTCAAAAAGCCTGAAATGACAAAATGATTCCTTTCAATTGCCAGATATAATGGCATGAGTTTGATGTAAGAAAATTATGATTTTTATATGTATTCACACAAAATTGCATGCATTTCTATTATTATTCACACAAAATTGTATGAATGACTATACACTTTTACATATTACCTTAATTTCATTTAATCAAACTCATGCCATTCTATCTGTCAATTAAAGGGTATCATTTTGTCATTTCAGGCATTTTACAAATTGACTTAGTGAACTGAAATTCAATGAAAAATTCAGGTATTATACAGATTACCTGATTATACAGACTAACTGCAACATATATACGGGACCCATAGTCACATCCAAATGCTGAAATAAACATACATGTAGATCTATATACAGATTGTTTTAAAATTAAATTGGAAAGCAAATATGCCTGTATTTTGTTTAGATGAAAAGTTGCAACGATCTATTTGTCTGATTGCGATATTTGAAAATTTATCATTTTATAATTATCGTATTTTAGCGGCTGACGACACGATACTTTGTATACAAAATCCAAAATATTATAACAATATATAGATCAAAACGAACTATATGATTCTTTATGATATTATCCTTAGGAACTAAGATAATTCAAATGATGTTTTAATGGTATATACAGGCTTATTTTCCCGAAATACGATAACTCGGGTTTTATCAATACTATTATCAGAAATTCAAATAGAATCCAACATATTAAAACTAATTACATTAGGTTACACTGCAGTTGTTGATAACTGAAATACGTTAAACATTTTGTAAAAATCAGTGAACATCCTAATTAAAATATAAATACTACATAAATGCTGCCCAACCTCTGCCCCATGGCTAGTATATATGCTGAGTCTCCATTATTAATAGAAATATATTTGAAATATGCTTGAAACATTTACACGATATTAATACTTATTAATTTTGCTCCTCCCTCACACTAGATCCCAAAATAGACCACTTTTCCATTCCCGATACATTTTCTCTCTTTCTCACTCTATCATTATATATATGTCTTTATCTCTAACTCTCTTTATTTATATCTCTCTCACTCTATCATTATCTTTCTCTCTCTCTCTCTCTCTTTCACTCTCACTCGTTCTTTATTTCTATCTCCCTCTCTCACTCTCTCATTATCTCTCTCTCTCTCACACACACACACACACACACACACACACTCTCTCTCTCACACTCACTCTCTCTCTGTATCTCTAACTCTTTATTTCTATATCTCTCACTCTATCATTATCTTTCTCTCTCTCTCTCTTTATCTCTAACTCTCTTTATTTCTATCTCTCTCTCACTCTATCATTCTCTCTCTCTCTCTCTCTCTTTATCTCTAACACTCTTTATTTCTATCTCTATCACTCTATCATTATCTCTCTCTCTCTTTATCTCTAACTCTCTTTATTTCTATCTCTCTCACTCTATCATTCTCTCTCTCTCTCTTTATCTCTAACACTCTTTATTTCTATCTCTCTCACTATCATTATCTCTCTCTCTCTTTCACTCTCACTCGTTCTTTATTTCTATCTCCCTCTCTCCCTCTCTCTCTCACACACACACACACACACACACACACACACTCTCTCTCTCTCTTCATCTCTAACTCTCTTTATTTCTATCTCTCTCACTCTATCATTATCTCTCTCTCTCTCTTTATCTCTAACTCTATTTCTATCTCTCTCACTCTATCATTCTCTCTCTCTCTCTCTCTCTCTCTCACACACACACACTCTCCCTCTGTCTGCTTTCCTGCCCTCCCTCGCTTGCTCTCCTCTCTGTCTGGTCCTATATCTGCCTGTCTCTCAATTCTCTCCCACATACATTTACGAGAATCCAAACATATATACGAGCATGGGAGTGATTGAGTGAGGAAAATAGAAATATAGAGATAGACAGATACGTGATAGATAAACAGCTATATGGCTACTGCCAAAGAGATGACGTGTATGCCCCATCAGATACACATGCTACTATCAAAAACATTCATTGTCAACATTACAATATTAATGTCTTGTGGTCATGTTCATTGCCAACTGATAATTATAACTCATGCACACGTCTTAGTCACAACAGGTTAACGCAGCATACATGAAGAGATAAATCTCATTCGCTGTGTGCTGAGTTTGAAGGGGGGTGATCGATGGATCATATTCAGACCCTTCTGTGTATAAAGGATCACCGATTAGGTCGTGGACAATAAAAAAAAAATCACGAAATAGATCGGCGACATCACAAAATCCATTTCAGGACTACTTTGTTTGGATACCAAACTTTTGATATCTTGAAAACTATCTGACTCCGATCTGGGATCGATGTGGTATGCAAATGAATTGATAGCATCACGTGATGGTGAGCGTTCTTTTCAATCACCAACTTGTCCCCTAAGAGCGCTTGTCAAATAATATTGTGCAATATACAACAGATATAACGAATGATTAATTGCGAGCACTGTCGATTGCAACGTGCCATTTAGACGATACTTTGATGGTGTGTTTGAATAAACTTAATCAAAAGAGATTCGAGCCATTAGATTGCAACACAATTTACAGAGTGGACAATACGGAGAGCGGGTTCGAACCTCAAATCAGAGAAACGACTAACAGTTTAAACGTTTGGTCCGAGACAGTTTTCTTGAAGTGAAGCCATTGATCCCGCCTCTACGACAAAAGATCACGCTTCAATGGCGTTCTTCGTGACAGGAAGGTACAGCGAAATATTCACCCAACAGTGAGCAATCGATGAATCCCGATCATTCGGTCACAATAATTATTATTTTGGTTTGGTCATTAAAAATACTTCCTTCTTTATTGATAACGTAATAATATTATGAATGTATAGCCTACATGTTACGTAGGAAAATAGCTCAAAGTTATTTGAAAGTTTGGACGAATCCTTTGGGCAAACATCTATACTCTGGGCATGGAACTTTCCTTAATATCAATGTGAATAGATAATTTATGTTATATTATATTATATAATGAAATCTGGAAGTATTCATATGCCAAGAGATAACGTGAATACAGCTGTGTAATTCCAGAATATCCCCCTAGCTTGTAATTCTAAGTGAATTTTGGATTGAATCCCATCTATGATTAAGCACATTGACATGGAATGGTAGGATATACAAAACATGGATAAATATAGAAATACCAGTGGAGATATAACGGCAGAGTAGCACATATATAATTGTGTGAGAAAGGTACTAAATTCATAGTTAATGAAATAACAAACAGTTTGAGTTTATGACAGTTTAGTCGCACGCCTAGCGTAATGGATCTACAAAACGACAGCGATGCAGGTATATTCTTTGCTCTCTAACGAAACTTTATTACTGAATGTTGAAACTCTTCCATTAGTGTAACCTTTCCTTAACTCCACAAATCACTTGTATGTAATCCTAGCCTTGTCTGCCCTCACCCACAGAGTCTCGGCCAGTTCCAGGCACAACAGACAAGTATTTGTGTGAATCTACCAGCATATTGCTGCTTATCACCTCCTGGCATTTGCACATCCCCTGTTACGATATGTAATATTGCGCTAACGCCCTTCTGGAAGCGCATGCTAACACAAGACACATGCGTGCACACACAGACTACGAGGGACAGCGCTGCCCTGATACATGCACGGTCCTGTTTCTATTGTTCAGAAAGGATGATTTAAGTTATAAAGCTCTTGAAGTACTGGACACTGTGGCGTTAACGTTGAACCCTACAGATGGGTTCTGTGCGCTCTAATCTGGCGCATGTGTTGTTACTGAGAAAGCCAATTAATAAAAGCTGTTTCTTATAGAGAAATAAGTACTGAATTCTTGCTGGGATAATAATCTGAACTATTGCAGTGTCTGGGGACATTTAAGAACCCTTTCATAGATTGAGAACAATATATGCGTGTCATTATGAATGTCGCTTCTCAAAGGTGAATTTGTAGCGAATTTAGTTTACACAACAGAGCCAGTTTATCCAACCTCCTGCTCTTTTATCATTGATATTGTATCATGATGTGTGGTCAATAGTTCATTTCACAGACGAACTGACGACAGTATAAATAATAATCTTCGTATATTTATTAATAATTAACAATGCTGCAACTATATTTATTTCATGAAATAAATACATGCACATAATAATATGCTTAAAATCGTGAGTGAGTGATTATGGAGTTTAACGTCGCTGCGGGGCTTAAAATCGTAATATTTTGTACATGAAATAGGCAATTATGGTCACAGCCGCAGTATATCTAGCTGCTCAACATCATAGCTTGTTTAAGACATCTTGATTACGACTGAGAGTACAAAGTTTCCATATAATGTTTCCTCGGTTCCCACGATGTCACGAAGTTAATAACGCGGTCATTAAGCACTTGTAATTGTTTGATATACTGAAGCCTAACGACGGCCACAAGACATCTACCGTGTCTACCGGGGGTGCCATCAGTTCCCGACCTTTGACCTCAGAACAGTTTGCTTGGAGGGTCTTGTTGCTGACGACCTTACAAGAACGATAACCTACGAGTGTCTCTATTCCAAAGCAAACTCACAATCTCAACCCAATATAGCTCATTACGAATGGTGCATCTTGTTTTGCCTCGTCTGGTTTTGGTAAGAAAATGATTCCAGGTGCTATTACAGTAGCGAGTAAGTACGACACACGGGGAAAACACAACATACATGCCCTAAGGTCGTTGGGTGCGACCTCACGTGACCCGCACGCGCCTGGAATTGGCAGACGACACAGAAGATGGAAGCCACATGTGTCTTAAGTTGGTCTAGGTGCAAGAATTCCTCCATGCAATGTTATCTTTTGGTCGGTAAACTTCTACAACTTCTGCCCACGGCTGGTTATACACACCTGTAAAGGGAGATGTGGGCTTAAAGAAAAGGGCAGGACAGCTCATAATTCTTTATTTTTCAAGAGCATGTTTTAAAAGGAGTGTACATGGACGTGTACGTGTCAATATATCTATGTCCATGTACGTTAATGATGGATCGTTTCCTGTTTTTGTTACGCCTGTATAGACATATAAACACAGCGCGATATGTATATCTGATCACAAAGATTGTCACTGGTTGACATTGACATAATATTTACTCCATGAAGAGTGGTACCATCTATCACGTTAATAGCTTTTCGCAGGTCCAATTGGTTCAATTTTACAATTTGTCTTAAACTTTCAATTTAACAAATCCATGCTTCTGCTAATGACTATGATGAAGACGTTAGGTTTACTATGCGGCGAAGACTTGTACCTTCCATAGTAAGAAGCATGTTAAGATTATGTTATGGTGTTATTGCTATGGTGACCTCACAGACAGGAAGGGATGGTACCGGCTGTTACATAACTGCGGCGCGCCACTTTCTATCCTGGATGTCAAGAACGACCTCCGTGACCTTCACACCTCCTGCCAGACAAAAGATCAGCGTATATACTACTTCAACACAGCCCATTGCCATATCTCACTCCAGGCAGCAAGAACGCGCACCAACATGCACATGCGTCACGGTATGTGCACGTGCGGTGCCGGAATACGAGAGTGTCACCTAGATGCAGCTGCGATTGGGAACACTGGGTTAGTCGGCATGACAGATCATGTACACTGCACCAGAGAAATCTCTATAGAGGTGACGGGAGTATTTCTGTACAAAACATATAGGGCCTACGTAACCTTCAGATAGGATTCTCCAGGAGGCTAACCACGTACATAAAAAAATGTCACTTCCGGTGTTGAACAACATTGTTAAATATCGATATAGGTGTGTATGTAATTCTCTGATCTGTTGACCATAAGATAAAAACGATATACATGCAATTCAAACGGTAAATTTAAATGGTAATAGAACATTACAATCTGGGGCAATCTCATTACAATCAGGCAGCAATATTACTAAACATTATTTATTACGATGCTATGAACAATTTAAAGCGTTGTTCACAAATCCTCGTATAATATTTGAGAATGAGAATGAAATCGTACTAAAAGAGTTTCCTAATCTCAAGGCCAGATCTCAGTTTTTGCTCCTTATGATTGAAGATGATCATATCACTGGACAAAATAACTATACAAAATAAAAAGAATACTTATAGTTCGCATGTCATTGATCCAACAGTGCAAATCATTAACGAATAACTCGTATTACGTCAACATTATTAAAAAAGCTTTATAGTTTATATTCAGATTCTCAAATTATTAGCATCATAGTATACACACATAGTATATTATCAGCCTGTCAGCGTTCGTCAAAGATGAACGGCACAGGCCGCGCTTGGTACTTCACCAGTATATTCAGTACCAGTCTCCCTCAAAACCAGAACAATGTCAAGATAAACTCTCTAGCAGCGAGGGTTGTTGAGAACAAGGGCCTAACATCACCAGCTGATGCACATAAGAATGTCACAGGCGGACCTGTGGGATATGACGATAATGCATTTGACGGGCTGCACATGGAGGCTCGTTCTACAAGTTGGACGCTATCGCATATTGCCAAGCTATCCCATTAGTTAGATAACAGTCAGTTTAAAAAGACTAAAACTGCGTCTGTTAAATAATGGACTTTTGAGATGCCGGAACGGGAGATTACACTTAACGATGGTAGACTGCTCTCATTTAAATTTAATTTTATTACTAAATAAGAACCTTCTTTAGACTACAGTCGTGGTTATTCGCAGCGCATACTAGTATATATACTGATCAATAATTGCGTAAATATGAAAGGCATTGGGTCTGTATTTTTAAATTATGCAAAAATTACATTAATTTTGTGAATAAAAAAATGTAACAAATTCTTCACTAATCTCGTTAACAAATTAACGCAACTAATTTAAAATATAGGCCTAATCTTGATTATAAATCAAATGTACACCAAGTTACAGAAGCTAAAAAAAACATGGGAAAGGGCGGTACAGATTACTAAATGGCAACACTGTTTGGAAATGCTATCCAGTTTTCTTTCATTGCTAAGCTGAAATTAACCTGCACACTGCTATAAGGGCAAACGCAGGTAAGGCTGTCTGATGTAAGTAAGTGAGTTTGTGTGTCGGTCCCGCCACTTATGCACATGCACTGCGTATATGTGAAGTGAACCGGCAACTTGGGATGCTTGAGCGAACGTTGCAAAGTACGTTCCAGAAATACGGCCAAACTTTCGCGTCGAGACATACGCAAAACCGATGGTAAAACGATGTGATATACAAAACACATTAACCTCGAGGAATTGCTAGCGTCGTGAGGAAATTGTAGACACGTAATTCAAATAACAGGTGGGGAAAATTTAAAGAACATGCGCAAATCTTGGAATAAGCACAACTTCCGGTTCAAGCTTAGATGTAAATAGCAGTTATTTCCCTTTCATAGGGTTACACTTGCAATGGTCTAACAATTTTATGTTGTTTACCTGCCACGGAGTGACTGATAAGTATGAAAATGCACATACTTATAAAGGTTAAGTAGTATCTGGAGACTATATCTTGTGAACTTTCATTTGCACTAAAACATGGTTTTGATTTGCAACCAAAACTGTTCAAACTACATGTACACACAAGGTTTCTTTCCGAAACAACAATACGTCCACACCTACTCAATAATTTACAAACAGAAGTAATAGATTAAACTTTTCATTGAGAAATACGACACTCTTATACATTGACGGTGATATTAAGTACAAAAGCAGGTCTGACGTTTGCGATATGGCCGCTGCCAAACTCTCAACACTACCACATGCATTAGGTATGTATAGCACAAATATTTACTGAAGTTTGCTACAGGGCACGCCCAAGTTTTCCTTTCCTGATCCTACTCAAAGTAATAAATTTCTAAATTAAAAACTGATGATATAAACAAACCAAAGCAACATTACGTGCTAGATGCCACGATGGTTGAGGGGGATAATCGACGGTTTCATCTACAATATAGATTTTTGCAGACCTCTTCCGAAAAGAGATTCGTTCTTATATCAGCGTGCAGTTTGATCCATGCCTGCCGGCGTCATTAGCGGATTATGTATGCATGCACAGGGGGCGACCTCTGCTGCAGTCGTACGATTTGTGTATCATCTTCTGTCAGACTGCTCCTCCATACCTCACCAGACTCTGACAGAGTTCACCCGATGTTTAATGGCGGCTAATTTATGTTACGTAACGTAACGCAGGGCCACGGTGACCTTGACCTCTGCCACAAAAATCAACGCGCTCAGCAGTGCAAGAAGGGTTTAAAAAAACACGCGTATAATTTAGGTCGAAGTTGAATTGACATTTGGTTTAAACATGATACGAAACAGAGCTACCAAAAATACTTTCCCTGTCGTATTTTTCTGGTGTGAGGCTATGCGAGTATTTAGATTTATATTTCAATTAATGTATCTGTCAGATACCTCGACAGAGGCAAATATATTTCAACAGGGTCCTTATTCCACCTCTTAGGTTATGACTATGTCCATGTTTTATCCTGAACCAGGAGGCCATCAAAATATTGGCCATGGTTCTGTTCCAAAAGGAACCTAGTTAACAATAAAGTTCTAGCCATATTAAAAAAAAAATTTCAGTGAAAAATACGGCACCAATTGGAGCGTGTTTAACCTTGAAGCATGATGTCTGCGAGATGTAATGTCTCACATTTCTCTATGACATAATAATAGTCAGACGCCACATGTATGGCCGACCTGTCATAGGTATTGTATTCTTATTATTATTACCACATACTCATTTCTGTGGTGTCTATTCTTCACTTATCAAAATGTCAATCTACACGGCGAACTTAATACTTGGGCTAATGAGAAGGTACAATGTTCGCGGGTAAGCATGTTGCCCGACTCAGGGCCGTCTTCTGTCTACATGCGTCTACAGGTGATTGTAGACCTGCCCCCAACCCATTCGCCCCCAGGGAATACGGTCCATGGCTCCAAAGACATTACCTCCTACCCCCAAGGGGAGGAGGATTTACTCCGTTTACGGGGGGTGAGGATAGCAGGGTGGAGCGAAAACGTCGCATTAATCAGAAGTTGAATACACGCGTCTTTATGGAACAATGGCAGATATCAAGGCAAGTATGGACTATTACCGGATTACCACGCTTCTTGTAAACTATTTGTGTTACTAGATATAATGTACACATCACGTGATGTAACCTATTTCATGTCATACAGAATTAATTTGAGTTATGTTTTTGTCTCGCAAACCAGGTTTACAGTCGTCATGGATTCGTGCACAGTTCTATGTGTATACGGATACATAACTCTAGACAACATTCACCCATAAAATGAACACATGTAGGCCTACTGATATTAAGTACATGTACGTCCGAACTTCGAAAAACAAAAGTATTTTTCTTCTTTGTTGGAAGACGAGCAACATCAAGGATATGAGCGATGAAGAATATATCACTGCGTGATCACAATAGAAACATATCGATAACATAAAAGGAATTTGCTATAGATTACTTGTTACGATATATAACGCCACTTAAATGCTCACAGATATCAATAGATCTTAATCTTCTACTGAATGTATTATGTAACCCTTCTTAAACATATCAGCATATACATGAGTACATAGATACTTATCCTTAAATTACTGTATAGGCAAGTAAACAGATAAATATATAGATTGATATCCTAAAATAATACAGGGAATATAACTGTAAGCATAACAATCGTCCTATAAAAAAATAACTAACTAATGATTAGATATAAAAAAAAAAAATCACTGAATAAGTAAACAAAGAGACCGAACTAACTAACATAAATACAATAAATATGCATAGTTCACTAACGAAATTTAGTAATCCAATTTAATAAATAGGCACACCTAGGTAAATATATATCACTAACTGAATATATTAATTAGTATATTGAGACATCTGACTAAGTGATAGCATAGTGCGATCGAGCGATAACACAAGACATACCCGGTAAACATACACTACTTTGCAGAGATTTACGTTACAAACCGATCAATACAACGGTTGATTCATTGATAACAGTGCGATCGATCGATAGCGCGGATCCATTGATATATTTTCGGTAATGATATACACGTACTTAACATTGAACAATGTTACTGGCATAAATCTAAGATAAAGTTATTACTTTACAAATGTACTCGTGATAACCACCACAAGATGTATTTAGAAGTATGTATTACTTGAGTAATTATTATTAACAATCGCAAATAATACACTCATTAAATTTGTTGAGATGTTAATAAATGTAATAATATTTTTTAAAACATTTAAACATTCTCATTAAATAGAATCATTAATAGCCTCCCGTGAGACATATATAGGTCCATATTATCGAACGCGGTCTGGACCAGGTTTAGCTCTAAAACGAGAGTTTTACCTTAAACGGTATTATGGAAAGCAGTTTACTGGAAACTTGAGTATGGACATGGTTTTGCTATGCCTGCTTCCTATACTATATTTTTTGCTAAACCAAGACTAACTTTAATCCAGGTCTACTCTAAACCGCGTTCGATAATATGGACCATAGTTACTAGATATTCACACCCGACCAATATGTTTGGTAACCACTGGTAGCTTTACCTAATGTTAACAAGGACATGTTACATGAATACATATCATTTTACTTCAGCTCTATAAAACCACACTTTGTAAAAGAAAATGTCACGTCGTTATATCATATATTTCAATGAGTTGTGCACATGTATACGGATGTATTATGATATTTTGATTGCATAGTATTCTTGGTGACGAAACAAACTGTACATGAAGCTTTATGCTGACTGAAAAACACACATGGAAAATCTAGTACTGCTTTATGGAAACAACAGTTCTGCATTAAGATTATACTTCCATGAAATATCAATTACCAGTTGTTGCATAGCACACTGGTGCAAATAAAAATATATTAAGCAAAAACTCATTATGCTGTCATTTAATTCGCAAGTTTAAAAAAAATAATAATCTAACCGAATTTTGTTTGTCTCGCTCCTACACAAATCTGACTGAATTGTGTATGCTTTGTAGATATGGATAAAATGTTACATAATACTACTCATAATCTGTGACCCCTGCTGATATAATGTCTACAACCAAGTGTTGTTTAGATTCTGGACAGGGGGCGTACAATTACCTCCCCTTGGTGCCAGGGCATTCTCATTGAGACATCAAAGCTGCCCCTTCAATGCAGTGCGACATCCAGATAGAAATCAAGAGGAAAGCAGTACTAAATGTCGAACAACTTCGAACAGTCGATTTCATAGGGAGCTCTATTTGCTGGTCAAATATTGACATAAGAAAATTGGAAATCTTTCCAACTTGAGTGATACTATTTTTCTTCCTGGACACTTTAACAACCATAAATTAATTCAATGTAAACATACTGCGTTCCGAAGGAACATGATTTGTTACAAGTTATTTTAATTTGAAAACCCATTCGCGTAAATTACGTCTGACCGGTGTGCACACAATCATAAGGAAATATCAAAGATGTTTGAAAAATATTCCTAAATAAATGTAGGTTTCGTAGATAAAGTTAATTACGGCGTACATGTAATAATGATAGAAATATTTAGCTTCATACGAAATATGTTACTTTTAATATTATGATATAAGCCTCATCTAATATATTGAACTCCATAAAACAAAGCTGAACTTGTTGAATAGACACTAATTATTTGCTAACAGGTGCTTTTACCTGCATGGAGCTAACGCGTACTATAAATGGAATATTATTACTATATATGAGTAATAAAATAATTATTAATATTTAGGTTACCCCTTTATGTAGCGAAATACTAGCATATAAAAAAAACAAACAACATGTGTAGTAAATTAAAAAACTACATGTTTTTACGTTGAAATAGCCGTTAATATAACATTTTGCATATTTTCATCAACTTTAATAATAATAATAATAATAATAATAATAATAATAGTAGTAGTAGCTATGTGTGCATTTATATTTCGCCAATGCCATGTGTACTAATACGATATAAGTGTTATTTGTAGTATTTCCAAAGAAAATGTCCAGAGAATAACTATAAATATTCGAAAAATTATACCTACTACATAAATTGTAATACACATTTCAATGTAATTTATTATGACGATAGACTACATGAAAGTTAAAGCCTTGTGGTTACTGGTTAATAGTTCCTGTAATATGTTGCTTGAGACAGAATATGAGTATGTACACCATGGTTGAAGAAACAATATCTACACTATGCTGTTTTATTGCGAGACAATATCATGCTTATATTGACGAGATACCTCCGAATAATCTCTCACAGGGAGGGGGGAAATAATTATTAATACCACTATGTTAATATTGTAATATTTCTTCAACAAAGTTTACCTTCTAACCTGATATAATATTCCAACATTTTTCTTCAACAATTCTTAGTCTGTACAAGACATAGTGAAGTTTTTCTGTGTGTGAGTTCACACCGATCCAAACAATCGGTTTTTAATTACACAATTATATTATATGGGATATTTGGTTAGGATAATTTGTCAAACAGACATATTTATCACACATCATAACATTCGAGTGTGATGAAACTACTCACGTTGTATGTTGTTTAAAACTTGAAACCAATGTAATGTATGGGATTGGTTTTCCCGTGGTTTGGCATTAAGCAATAAACTGAACATACATTATTGATAATTGTTGCAAATTACGTCAAATTTATCATAAAACGCTCAACTGTGCTAACATCATAAACGTAAATAGGCGAACATTAATTCTGTGGTCCCATAAACACACTCTTTCCATTTTTCAAACTCGACATATAATTCAAATTGTGTAATGATTTCTTCCACCCAATTTCTCCATGCAATTAAAATACAATTTGTTGACAAAATTTATAATTTCGAACACGTACTGTATTCGTTGCGCTGTGGTTTTATTGCGGTTTCTGCAGCCCCTAACGCTATGCAGATGAAGACATTAATTCTGCTAACTGCTCACCGCACACCCGTTTCCGAATCAGCAAGCACCCTCATTAGGTTTTTGTCGATTTTCACCAGATTCTCTCTTAATCCACCGCGTAATTATCATGATTAATTTTTAATATTTCATGAGAATAGTATCGAACTTCTCGCTGGATAGCAGCATTTTATGTCTAACCACTGAATGTTTAATTTTGAGGTGACGACTGCCTCTAGATGTCAGAGTAGAGTTGAAGTCGGGGGATATATCCAGTAGAGAAAGCTTAGCCCACAAATCAAGAGAATGCCAGATCGACGCATGTTTGAATAATTTGAAAAGATAATTTGCTGATTCGTGTAATAAAGTGATTACGTTCCGATGACTTCATTCTGAGTGACTATGGTATAAAATTGACATTGCCAATCGGTTTCGTTTTCATGTCAAGAAGAGATTCATGGTAGCGTTGCTGTCATTTGCTGGAGCCGTACATATCACAAACCCCCAATATCTCTGTGGATGACAGTAATGCTAATTCGACCACAGACAACTGTTCTGGGGCAGGCACAAGCACGGATTGTTCTTAATGTGGATGTCTATATGAGGGTTGGTTGCCCTCTCGGGGCCACCGCGTCTAAAAAGGCAAACTTGCGGTAAATGGGGTTCATTTGAAGCCGAGATTGCGGATGATAGTTGCGCTCATTTGCATTTTATCAGATCTTTATTTTGGAAATGTAATTTGTGGTGATCACGATGTTATGTTCATCGTTCGAAGTTCCACCATGAGTGATTGATTTTTACTTGCGGTAATCGACCCGCGGTTTTCACCCCGCAAACGGGCGGGGAATTCAGCCAGTCGACCAGATGCCTTATAATTCCTAGATTTCACTCGATCAAAGGCTGTTCTCTTAATCAGAACTAATTGTCAAAGTTTTTTAATTCAGTTAAAATGAACGACTTGATTAGAAAATGTGTCGTTATTTATTCTATTGAAGTTTTATGTAAAAGAGATGAGTCGTCTACTCAGTAAATCTATTCTCTGCATTGTGTAGGGCTTTTTAAACCAGTCAGCGTCGGTCTCGCTTGGCATGTTGGATAATGTTTGAAAATAGTGATAAATTCATTGTTAGATTTAGCTTTACGATGACAAATCTAGCTCATTTAGACAATGAACATGTTTGATCAATTTCCAAGTAAATATTAATTCAACTCCAATTTATGAAATTTGTCTCTGTCATAGTATAAGTACCGTAAATCTGCGATGCGTTCAGGATTGATAGCATAACAATTCAATGCATACGTTTTCTATTTCTTGTGACTTTTAGAATATTTTGCTATAATGTTACTCACTTCGAAAGGAGCAACGAACATGGTCATTTTAAAATAAGATACGAAATTATTCTTTCTATTTTAACACCAGATATTTCATATTTTGTAAATTTGTAGTGATATTATTAATTGAGCATTAAATAACATGATACTATACTCTGTTGTCTCTATAGCATTTTTATGCATCGCTAAGTCCACCTAGAAATAATTCTCGTTGCATTAAGATTTCAATCTTAACTCTACTCTAAATAATGTATAAACATTATATAAATATAAATATAACAGACTAAGACGAAATAGGAAAAACAAAATCAGATCACAAGTGCTTTTCCCTTGGCATCAAATCGCAATAGAATTACTAGAATTCAGAATCAGTGACGATTGTTTAACATTACTACCAATATACACATGACTTTCAATCCATGTTTAACTTCTTCGCCTAAACGGTGTTGGTTCTGCGTGTAGGAAACATGTGACAAATGCCACTAAAATGGTGTCAGAAAATATTTGTACTCGAATGACAGATTGCTAATACGAAATTAATAGCTTGAATACCTTCCAGAGAATACAATAGGCAAAAGCAAACATTGATGAAAGAAATCACTATTGACGTACTGTAAGTGCCTCTATTTACGACCAGGAGCAGTTCACATACTTCACAGAATAAATCAAGTCTATTACGAGCAGTTTATATCGATATTGGACAACAATGATAAATATGTGCTGTGTATCTTTAATTAGATTTGCCAATGAAATAGAAACGAAGGAATTAATTAATACAAATAATTGTTATACAGTAACACGTAAAAGTTAATTGAGTTTATTACATTGTCAATGAAACCGGTATGCTTCTAATCAATGTTCGTTCGTCTAATATTTTTCCTGATATGCATCTGAAATTTTGTTCAAACATAATAATATTAAGTGATTTTATCATAGTTTTCTTTTGTATAACATTTTCTATGTGTTTTTATGACAACATGTTCAAAGATATTCAGCTCTGATGTATCCCAGTAGCTTTCACTGAATAGATGTACTCACTTGCCTTTCCATTACAATTTAGCACTCAAATTACCCTATTTTGCTTCAGGGTTAACCTGCGCATTGACATTCACTTCTACATTGTAATAGGTCAACAATTAAGCATAATTTGCGCCATTTACTGTATGAATCAGCACCACTTGACTCCCGACTGTACACCACGCATGCGCGCAACTCTGGCGATGCCACCAGCTTCGTACTATTGTTTTAGGTCCCAATTAGCCAGATGTTACCCACTGACCCATTGGGTGAATTACCTAGGTCACGGGTCACGTGCATTACCAATAGCCACTGATTTGCAGTATTGACAGATACTAGTTGTCTGACCACTATATTTAAGGACAAGAACCTTCACTTCTTTGTAACAAGTTTGCGCGTGCTTAAAGAAGCCCTTACTCCTTTGATTTCCAAGCAAAGTATAAGACCCGCTACAAAGAACAAATTTAATTAGTTTATGTATTGACATTATTGTGACAGAATTGCTAGATAAACAGTCGGTCGACGGGTCCTTAGCCTTTACTAATTTAATAAACCCTTGGCAAAACAAAAGATCACTGGGAACTAATTTAAATATTGTTTTTCACTTTTAAACTCATCATTACTAGACTAGTTTTTGAAACGGTATATACTTTTTGAAAAACACAGTGAAATTATAATACATATAAACACTATTTGAGGAACATATTCATATTATGTATTATTTCCTTAGAGGAAACAAATCGGCGGTTACGATCCACCAAAACTTTGCCCGCTAGATTTATTACCGGATCATGTTACATTCAGATGACAATACTATTTTAAAAATATAAGCTGCATTATATCAAAACACGCATAAACAAGATATGTTATACATACTCCTTTCCAATGTATCGTAGTGTTCCCTAAAACCATTTACGCCGTATTTTTTTTAACAGTAAAACATGTTTTCCTGACAGTTTAGAGAAAGCATTTTGCCCAAGTTATCTTTTTGATACGGTTCCCCTTCTAGCTATGCATTCCCACCTCTAAGTATGTCAATATTGCCAGTAGTTAATCAGAGGTTAAGTCTGGAAGTCGTTTGTGCGATCAAAGTAGCCAGCCATTACGCGACATCCCGCCACGGGGGAGATATATTGATGTACGTTCTCGTCAAGAGAGCAGGCTTATCGTTCAGCAACGAATTAATTGCATAAGTTAGATACTTCAAGGGTGTATCATCTCTGAAGTCATATCAGGGAATCCTTTGAAGCCTCAGTGTTCTTCTACCAGTCTCAGACATTCCCCTCCCTCTTAAAGACATACATGTATTTTAGCGGACACTGGAACCATACATTATTCCTTGTCTCTCTGTTTCTACCAAAGTATGAGAGAGAACGACAGGCAGGAATACATTGCCGGTCTGTGAGAGGTGGTCTACTAATGAATAGAGGAAGGGATTGGATCTGACAGCTATGGAGGTGAATGTGTGTCGTCGTCGTAATAATAATAATAATAATAATAATAATAATAATAATAATCACCATCACCACCACCACCATTATTGTTATTATCATATGCAGTTGAAAGGTATTCAGGCAAATATTTACTAGAATATACTTAACGTTATTTCTTTTGGTATTTCTCTCTCTCTCTCTCTCTCTCTCTCACACACACACACACACACACACACACACACACACACACACACACACACACACACACACACACACACACACACACACTATCGTCATCTCTTTGGGTGGATATTGTCATTCATTTGAAATGAATTAATTGCTTTCTCTGTGCATTATCTGCAAGTTTATAATCTTTCGTTTTCAACAATTATCATACTATATTATCATTGCTCATCGCAACATGAAACAAACATACCGAAAACAATATTTGCATTAGGTTATACAAATATTAGGATATAACATTTCAGATTCCATAAAATAAACATCATGGTATTTAAAAAAAATAATATCATCACCCTCCAAATGATGTTTTTGACTGATTGCTAAAGGTTGCCCCACTGACGTGTAATTTCGTGACAGATATGAAAGCATCGCCATGATTTTAATTGAGGTCATTAATTGTCCCACGTTTGTTTGTATAATGTCATGTAATTTACCAGCAAAACGGACAATCTCTGATGTGGTTTGTACACTGTCAACATCGTCGTGACAACGCCGTAACCCGGGGTCAACTTGCTCCGACGATTGTTTTATTTTGAAGAGTTTCTAAACGACCACACACGAATCGCATTTCGTTTTTGCAGCTGATTATGTTTTAACAAAACCCGATAGTAAACGTGAAGCAACAACTCATTTGTTCTTTGAACGCTCTCGTGTTTATAACTTATTTATGTCCATTAATTTGCTGGCGGTGTATTGACACCGAGGGCTTGTCTAAGGGAAACATTACCCGTGTCCAGAATTACCCTGGACACTGTCAAAGACTAATGTTTAGAGAAAATACACGCCCGGAGACGTTTATGATCCATGCGAGGCCTTTGTTAGGATAATATTGAAAATAAAACCGCACTTTCCGATATGACAATGATGGTACCGTTAACGGCTCCGGCTCCTCTCACGTTAGCAATTTCCCCCTCAGAGCACGACACAGGGGACTCGAGCATTTTTTTTATGGGATTCTGCCAAAGGCTATGGCCAGATTATTGTATGGATTATGATATAGAGAAGATAAAGTCTCCCCTAACCCGGATGGAATCACGATTGACAAACACATTTGAGATGACGGTTCATGTTCACCGTTGGTGCCAGAGTTGTGGTAGCGATGTTTGACATTTATCCCAGCTGATATTAACAAGGAAACTCGTAGAAATAGAGCATAAAATGTTTCGTATAACTATCGTCATCACTGTTCTCAGTATTTCTTGAACTATATTTGTTATTATTTATAACAATGTTGTCAAAATTAAAATATCGTAATTTTGCTGTTCATTCTTATGATTCTAGAGGGCATTGTGCCACAAAGAAATACGAGCATGGTACAATATATAGGACTGTACGGACATCATGACGTTGTCTGGTAGCTTCTTACATCATTCTATGCATACTCAACGGTATTCAAAGTCTCCAATAGCCTTATATATCTAATACTAGTATGCAATACTTTTAGAGAGAAAAAAATGGTTGTCTGTTTACAATAGTTTGTAAAAATATTTGGTGCTTACAATAATTTGATATCTAATTAAAGAAATTGTAAGGATGTTTATGTGATGATGATAATAATAATAATAATAATAATAATAATAATAATAATAATAATAATAATAATAATGTCTACATTTACATTGCGCCAAATAATGCTCTAAAACATGCTCAAAACGTTACATTATTGCACATTATATTAATTGCGACGCTGAATTTTACATACGTCTGTGGAACATGAAGATTGCTTTCACGAATAATATATTTAATCACGTCCCTTCCATATCCAAGACTTCATATCATATGTCACAATGCAGAAGGGATTCGCGGTCAAACTAATACTTATTACCCGGTACGATTAATGGCTAGATTCAAGCTGACCGTGGGTGTTCGGAACTAATCACAGGATGTCCATCTCCCCTGACCAGGGGTCAGATGGGGACACAGGAAGACATACCCGCTGTAGGCTGCGGATTGCCCTCTTTTACGTGCTGGCACAATATAGGAGACAGGGTTCGTGAAAAGGGTCGCACCTTTTAGCAAATCCCCCATCAACTTGATTGGTCAGTGCAATATTGTGATCAGAGATCAATCACGTTTAGTGACCCCCCTTGAGAGGTCTGTCCTGTTGTTGACATTTGAACACGAGTTTGTAACCCCATGTTCAATGCGAAGATGAAGACACACTCTGGTCCCCGTGGATATACCATGGCACAGTGGCCTTTCCGGTTCGGCCATTCTTCTGAGGAGGGCCGTCAATTGGGACATATTTGTCACAGGCAGACTAATCCCATGATAAACACATGCCAGTTTTTCGACAGAGAATATTCACGTTGTAACACATTTATCATTTGGATGGAGTATATTGGCACTGACCGATAGACATACGAAACTATGTGTTTATCATCGGTCATAGTGGTGAAATGAGGTCTCCTTTGGGAATTGCAGATCATCATAACGTGCATTCTGTAGTCTATGCTATACATATAATAAAAAATACCCATCACGTATCGAACAATTTAATCCTTTATTAGAGTCCCAATGTTGCCAAATCTGTTTCTAGTACATCCTCCATAATGATTTTGTCTTGAAAGGGCGGATTGGCATACTTAATAAAACGGACATGCATTTTACGCCAAATTCACAAATTACTGCCTCCAGAGTGAGGAAAAGGCATTGTGACCGTGATAAATACTCGCTTCCGATTTTTGAGTTTTGCACGATAAAGCAGCATAATTCCCCGCGGGCTGTATTTTCTCATTGTATGGCCGGTGTGGAAAGACGTCGTCTAATGCCGTGCCATTCATTGCACTAGCGAGCCCGGCATCGCATTCCCCTATAGACATAATTTGAAAAGCGTTATTCATCAAGTTGAGATTTAACCAAACGAGGGTGATTTTCGCTGATTAGCCATGGTGTAGGATCTCACCGGCCACTCATAGCCCCCTCAAACAAGCTGATTCGAAAAGCAAATCGCTCTCAAAACTTGCGAAATTCTTAGGTGATTAACGTCATTTGACGTCAAGAGCGACGCACGACTCCGCTGCGGGGAATGTGGCTCCCTAATTGAGGAGGAGGCGAACTAGAACAAGCATACAATGGTCATCTCCAACACAAATAAACCCTTCTCTTTATACAGGCTGCAGGAAACAGTGGTTTTCGTATTTTTGTTCGATAATTTCGCCATTTTGTTGTTATCACTGACTGGATTGAGTGAGAACTGACGTTAAAAAGAGGTTTGGGAACAAATAGGAGCTCATAGCCCCGTTTTACAAAATGTGTGTAATGTTAAGATATCATTTTCTTGTCAGATGATTCGTAAAGCTCCATGAAGAATCCACATATCTTTGGTGCTGTTCGTGGTTCACAAAAAGTAGATATATATGCCAATTATATACGGTAGTATGTGTATAATATAACATATAACAATTTGGCGGGTATTAAAACAGTCAAACTTTCGTGGTTATGCAAACGGCTATACATATACACTATAGTCATAAGTATTTTCATAAACATCACCATAGTCAGATACATGTACTGTGCATGTTAATAAGAGCTTGTGTGCTTTAATAGCCATTTATTAATATTTTAGTTACCTGGATTTGTTGAATTCAAATACATAAATCGTAGACATACATTCTTAACACGAAACACCTTCTGCCGAAGAGATAAACACGACTTTCAATGAGTTCATTGCATACAGAGAGCCATGTAACGTTATATAGAACGCAATATTTAGGAATTTCTATAGAGTGAATGAATTAAAGCCAACGTTGGTAAACAAAATGAAATTATTACAAATGTGGCACAAAGTGAACTATGAAGTAGGAATACTAATGAGAAATTTTACATATCATCAAGTTGTCAGAAAAAAAATATGAGGTGTATTGTAATAATAATTTGCAGATGTTTTTGAGATGTTCTAGTCATACGGACAATCGCAACATTGTATGTTTTAATGTGAAATATCCTAATACTCCACAAATCTTCCATTTATATTGTTAACTTTATCAAAGACCATTTGGGTGAGAATCTATAACTATTCAATACACATATTATTAAGTATATACTCGACTTACTATATTATTATACTTTAATATATTTTAACACCGATGTATTATATGTTCCAGTCTATTAATAACATATGACACATGCATAATATGATGATTAACAAATATACACTGATAGAATTATCAAATAGCTACAAACAGTTCAAATCACTAATACACATACAATAAATCATTACTACCCGAAATAGTATAATTTCAATACTAGTAATATCATTTTATGTCTCATAATATTTCGTCATTATTTCTACTCATATTTCTATATTATTTACTGCTCATTAACATTATCAAATCAAACAAGTTCAAAGACATACGACATTTCCCCTTACTTCTAAAATTACCAGAATGTACAATTGCTCAAATATGGTGGCACGTTGAGGTCTTTGAGGATCACGAGAATCTCGTGGGGAGAGAGACCGGGGTGTTCGTCTAATTTCCGGCAAGTCGCTGTTCATGCCAAGACAGTCGCCGTTGTCGCAGTCGCACTGTTTTGTCACTGACATTTGAGTCTGATAACCTAATAAATGTAGATAAAACACGCTTGATCTAGCTGAAAAGCACTTTGTCAGATGTTAATGACGAAATAGACGATCCTTCACATAGTCTTTATGAGCTTTAGGTTATCTCTGACTATATTTTGATATTTTTAGATCTCCGCACCGACGAAAAATTAATTGGAAATAGAGTTGACTCGAATTTCTTGTTTTGTTGTTTCATAATAATTATGTTATTTGTTTGGCATATGATCAAAAGAGAACTTTATGATTTGGTACCAGATCCAGTGTAAGATTTCATTGCCCGTGAGATGTTAATACAGAAGAATTACACAACTACAGAGACGTAAATCTAGAGAATTTACACGTTTACGTTAACGGTTTTAAGGTAATGGCCTCCTAGAGATACAATATCCGAGATCAGTTCCCGTATGCAGCTCTTATTACGGTAGAATATTAGGACATAGAATAAAATATTGATAATAATGAAATTAAGAAAAGGGAGATTAAGAAGAACAGCATGAGTAGGAAGAGGTTTAACGAATAAAGATTAATAACAGAACACACAACCATTAGAATAACCACCGAGCTGTTTTGTACGCTAATGACCAGTCGTTAATTGTTCCTATATTCCGTACATTCTTGAGTATCGTTTCTAGAAGCTCTCGTATCTACTACGAGATCATTAAGCACTCTCGTAGCGATCAGTTATACCTGCTAACTGGACACTTACGATAGCGCTATGGCCTCGTAGTGGATATGCGATCTTCGAGAAACGATACTCTGCTTCGTTGCCTGGTTCACTTCATGTTTATTCCTGCTTCCTGCGAAATAAATATTCCCCGTACATTGTCCCGTTCGTGTCATTTAAAACATATTCATGTTTAAACAGTGTTTATTCTGAAAAGGTACATGTATATGCATATTGACAAAATAGTGCATTGGCCGATTAAAAAAACAAGCCATTTTTTTTTCCTTTTTCATTTATAGTCTACATTCCTATTATACTGGTTCACTAATAGTCTACCTTCCTGGTTCATTGTTTCATTCACATCATGACCACTCCTGGTTCATGTCCAAGCTCACGTCATGTCAACTACTTGTTCATAATGTATCGTGTCTAAATACTACAGACTTAAGCCATGTTATTGACTTAAGCCTCTTTATGAATACAGCAATGGGCTCTCTTGTACGACACGGCGTAACTCTTAACGGTAACCTTAGATCCAACATTAGCCAGTATCTCTCCATCACTGCTGTGGTTAGTATAGTACAGCTACCCTAGAGTCAGGCCGTTTCGTAAAAGAGATTCCTGGTCCATCGTCTCACTTGTGTGAAACATTCACAGGGTTCATTGCATCTATCAGTACCAAGCCGTGCATATTCCTAGTCAGATCCGTCGTCTCATCTCCTACGAATGTTCTCGTGCGTCAACTAATATAAACATTAACGGTTTCAGTTGATACCAGAGCATTGTACACGACCAGACCTCAAAAGTAATGGTCAATAAGAAAAACCACAATCAGAGACTTCGTACTTTAGTGAAGAAATGACCATTGCATCAGACGTTTGTCGTGGTTACCATGGTCGGTCAGTCCCAAAAACTGAAACAAACAGGAAGGTATGATTAATTATATATCTGTGACGGTATTCTCGATGAAATAGCATAAACCATATAATGACCAATAAACAATATGAAACAGAAGGATAAATAATTTAAACCCATATACAGTATCTAGATTTCAATTTCCTATCGATATTGAATGGGAATCTGTGTCACAGACCCTGTTATCAACCAAATACTCATTTTCCAAATAACTGCCATGGACAAAAACAAGTCTAGAAGTTCTGGGGAACAGGGTCTGTGCACCATTGCTGAATTCACAGACCAGATGTTGGTCTTTGTAGATGTTCACAATGGGATCATATTGTATGTACATAACCATCGCTTAAAGGCATACTATCACGGTTGATTGGCCTAGATAATGGCCAAACGAATTTATGTCTGAGACTATTTACGTTTGA
>JAUTBQ010150932.1:0-14027 GCA_032361185.1 Lepetodrilus ovalis | reverse complement strand
CTCTCTCTCTCTCTCTCTCTCTCTCTCTTATCTCCCCATCTTTTCTTTCTTTTCTCTTGGAGCGGTTTTGATTTAAGATGTAATAACTTGTAACCTATCCATCTCATCTTGAATAAAATATGTTTAAACTAAACCAATCAATATAATTTATCTATTAAATATTAACTTTCACCCTCTGAAACTACAGATAGTCTAGGTTCCCCCATAAACTCAGTGTTTCCTCATGTGTCTTGTTACTGGAACAGCCCTACCATGATCAATTTATATGCATCAACAATTAGTGGTACCTATGTTGGATTTATTTTTGCACCTGGCTCCCTATATCAAGGAATGTGGTGAAATCTATAATAATCTGTAATATTCATATTTCTGGAGCATTCCAGTAATATATAGAATTTCTCCCTTACTGCTCAGTCACTTGTAGGTCTATGTTCACATAACACAACCAGATGTAGATCACATACAGTTTTGCAGGTAGTTTATTGCTTTCTTTGAAATACATATATCAAATGTCATTTTAGAATATGTATATACCATAATAAATGTTGTTGAATAGTATAAACAATAAACGAGGATATTTTCAAAAGAAAGTTATATATGTCAAGGCAAGGCCTACCCTATATAAATAAATATAAAGGAAATGTCCAACATTGAAAGGCTACTTTGTGCCAAGGTGTTAAGGACAACTCATTCCAGATTCCTGAATTGGTTCATGTAGAAAAGCAAACAAGAAAACTGTAAGCTTATATACAATAGCATAGGAAGTTGTTATTGGTAACTTGGCAATAATTATTTCCAGTTGTTTGTATAATATTGCTGGCAGTAGTACACATATCTATTATTATTGTTATTATATTGGCATGTTTGTACATTTTGACATAAGATATGTTTCATCTACAATGTCATGTCTACTATCAGCTGTGTTTAAGGTCAGGTTTTTGAGTCATTGTCTTTCATGGTGCCATGTTGAAGGTAGTGAATGTGTCATGCTAACAATACTGTGGGTTGAGGACAACAGATGCTCAGATGTCATTGCCATTACATTCCAGATGACGTTATATTTGTTGTGAACAACATAGAGGCTAAAAACACTTGCTTTAGCTACTTAACCTCTCCCTGCTGGATGAGGTACAGGCACAGCTTTTTAGGGGCTCTATGCTTCCCTCCAGCATGTTAATCATCTGGTGTGACTTCCATTGCTGTCAGACATCCACTAAGTAGTCTGGTGAAGAGACCTAGTTAGACTAGTATGGGCGCTATTTCTGTTAGTAAAGTTAGAGTATGCAGTCAATCAGTATTGAGTAGCATGCAGACTGTAATATTATCTTTTGTAAGTTTGATGGAAATTGAACAAATGTTGTATTATACGTTCTCACTCTTTAAGTTAAATTGATTTGGTTTCATTGGGAGTGACATTGATATAGGATTTGAAATCCTGTTTGTCAATCCCCCCTCATGATATATGTTTATGTCATTGGGATGTGTCTTATTCGTATAATCATGAGAATAAATATTGTTTAAAACAAATGGAACAAATGAACTTGACCACATCTTGTACTGTCATAAAAGACAGCTTCGACCAGTTTTCACTGAATACTTTCACATGAATAGAACACAAATAGGTAGGATTTTATCATTTTGAAGACTATATCCAAAACTGTTTGACATTTAACCAGGGTGCCGATATTTCTTCAGTTCCAAATGTCCTTCGGATCATTCATCAGCTTTTGGACTCACAAGACGGGTCATATCTCTTCAATCTATCTAAGTAAGGGTCAGCAGACCTTTCCCTCATGGTGGTCATCTCCGTTTCTAATCCTCCGGAGACAGACCACCAAACTCATCTTTATCTGTCTCCCTTCTACCCACTTTCCTATGTCTCCCAGGACCCCCCCTGTCCCTTCTCACCCCCTCTAGGGATTCTGATTACGCTGGCCAAGGGGAGTAACTCTGTCTTCCTGACATAGATTGATGAACCAATCAAGGATGGCAAAGGATCTAGTGAAACCTCTGAGGCCTTTATGCTCAGAATGTCAGGGATTGCTTCATTTGATGATGTACCAATTTGCTTTGTCTAATTTAATTGTGTAAAAACTTCCTTCAAAGGTTACATGCCCATTCCCTTTTCAATGTGAAAGGTCTGTTTCTAATGAATTGTAATTGAAATGATGGGATAGGATGTTTTTATAACTTTCCCAATGTCTTTGCCAAACTTGTTCTTAGTAAAGGTTAATTTTCTCATTCATTTTAAGAAAGGATTATTGTCAGATTTTCTGTAATTATGTGGGAATTTGAAGTTGAAAAGGAATATGATAATACTTGAAAGAAAAAAGATTGAGTGCTGTGTCAAGATATGAAGTGGCAGCAGAAAAACAAAACATATGGGTTTTTTCTCGCTATAAAGATTTCTGATACACATGTGGGAGATGTACAGATAGTATTTTTAGTTTCAAAACTGGGGGGAAATGTGTATTCAAATAGAAGTTGATGGTGAATGACAAGTAAATAATTTCTAACTTTGACATTTACACAAGCTCTTATGTTCACACAAATTTCATCTGCACTTCTTAAAAGTTAATTCTTTACTGAGTAACTATAAAAAGTTAAAATAGTAGACAAG
Organism: Lepetodrilus ovalis; assembly: GCA_032361185.1. Classification (NCBI taxonomy): domain Eukaryota; kingdom Metazoa; phylum Mollusca; class Gastropoda; order Lepetellida; family Lepetodrilidae; genus Lepetodrilus; species Lepetodrilus ovalis. Next base: position 11,407 of record JAUTBQ010150932.1, on the reverse strand, counting down.
CAGTCAAGACTACATTAAAACTACATACATTAATCAACCTTGTAACTTGAAGGAAATGTAATCTACAAAGAGAATTGTAGGTCACTGACATGATGTGTAAATCTATTGGTGTATATTTTCTACCAATAACCTTTCGTCTTGAAATCATCCGAAAACCTTGTCAAAAATAGCGATAAATAATTTCCAATTGGGAAATGGACACTCCAGTGATAAAGTAGCCCTACCATGGTTCTAGCTAGCTGTGAAACAGCTTGACTTGTATCTGTACTCATCTTGTGGACCCTATCCACCTATATCTCAGCCATGTATCTCCATTCCTTGTGGCACTTGAGTGCTGGACTTCCTCTTTCTAATGTCCCGGGCTTAGATTGGAGATGAACCCTCATTGTCAAGTAGCTTGATCACAAATCAAGTCTTTGAAGTGCCACCAACTGCGTTATTGATTGCAGTATACACTTATCTGAAAGACCCTCTAACATGGCCAGAGTGAAATGTACACCCATCAGTTGATTCAGATAGGGCAGGAACCTCCAGAACAGAAGCAGCAATTAACCATTAGAGACTACTCCATTGGCCATCATGTTAGACAAGTGTCTGGGAGAGAATGGTCAATTGTTGTAGGTTTGGTGAAAATTCAGGCAGGGTGTGAGGCTTGTAAGCTGTGAGGTTGGAGAGGTTAAGACAGGGGTTGGCGTAGTGAAATGTTCCGCAGGGGAAATCCTCAGGATAGCTGATCTAGAAATACAGGGTTACAGATTTGTCAAGATAGTTGCCGACACTGACAGAAGTTGGTCAGTTACAGAGGTAAATTTCACCTGGATGGTTATTTTAGATCATGATTAATGTTTGGAATATAAAGAAGCAAGTGAGAACATGTTCAAGAAAGCAATCCTTTAACCTCTCACAACATCTTAGTCCTTTTCCATGAAGCAGTCACTACTTTAGTTACTGTAAGACAACACTGAGACATGTATGTATATTTGTCAGCATCAAGGTGGAAATTCAAAGGTAAATGCAACCATAACTAGCTGGTCTACTATTTCATTTTCTTTTGAGTTAAATTAATTCCTTTGATTATAATATGGATTATCAAATAAATATAATAATTGAAGTCAAGAGAGTCTGAGGTGAATGACAAAGTGTTATTCTGATTCTTATTTCAAAATGAATTAACCTTGCAAATAACCATTTTTGCTTTGAAAAATTATGTAGATAGTATTCAAACCTCATAGTGATAGTATTCACACCACATAGAAAGCAGAGTACTATATTGAAAATATATATTTGCGATTGTAACTCATTGAAAGGAAAAAAGTCTACCCTGCCTAATAGCTAGCAAATAAACATAAAACAAACTAAAGATGATATTTACACGCACTGTAATTATCTTTGTCTCCACATCGCATTACCATTGTCCTTCCATGCCTCACTGTTAACATTCCTCCACAAATATTTGCCTACAACTCACATTTTTCTGACCATATACAGTGTGAACGTAAATACATAGGAGACTTGGACAGTAGGAAATAAATTTCACTTTGGACAATAGAAAATATCTCGGGCCATAATAATGAGAAATTTCAACTTGTAAAATCCTGTACAGCCTGGAAATCATGCTGGTAACATATCAATAAGGAAAATAAGGTTCTAAGTCAGTTACCTTCCTCAAAATGAATTAACAACTGGTATCTTAATAGTGATTAATAATAGTTTTACTATAGTGTATTGTTTCACTTAACCTCCTCCCTGCTGCAGACAACCAGATGTGCCCTAAAGATCAGTGTATGTGCCTAATCCAGCAGGGAGAGGGTTAAAGGTGGAGTTTTTCAATTTGGATTGAAGTATTGCTGAAAAGTATAAACAAATGAATTTGCTATCCTGGTAACATGATTGGTATTGAAATTTCAATTTAATTTATGTTAACTAGGAATCCTGAATTGAGAAGAGAGTCGGTTGATTGTCAGTAGTGTTGGATGCTATGCCCTCTTGTCACACTCTCCAAGTCACTGGAGTACTATAAATTGTTGACACAATTCTCTTTAGAGAGTTAAAGGCCACGTCTTTATGATTCTCAATGGACCTGCTATCTTCCCTGGGAAATCTACGAATAGACAGCTCAATCCTTTATTTCAGCCATATCATATCAGCTTAATCCCAATAACAAATAAATTTATTTCTAATTTAATTCATTGTAATCGTTGTTTATGATATGTTCCATGCATTATTTTCCAGCGCAATTAATCACTTGAGATTTTGTCATAGATCACTTGGTGACGACTTTAAAGAAAGTAGTATTTTATTAATCTCAATGCTGTTATAAATTTTAGAATAATGAGAAATACTGATTTAATGTTTAATAAATACTAATTAACACTTGTCCTAAGGATAATTAGTGTTTCCAGAATGTAATTTTATTTTTTATGAGAATATTTTTATGGTTTTGAACATTGATGGTAAGTGGTGTTGATATGATAAATTTACGGTTTTATTTTGTATCTTTTTGTTTTATATTCTATTCATGTTCGGAGAAAATTAAACAATAAACCAGACATTGAAAATTATGTAATATTCTATGAATATGAATCATGTAAAAAAATGTAATTCCATTCCTTAGCATGAACTTTGCTCTAACTTTCATTTGACATGAATCTAATGTTAATTAGTACCTAATCTTGTAAAAAGGAAGAATGGGAACATGCAAAGCCAACCATCTTCCTAAAAACAGTTTTAACAAACATCTGGATGAAATCTAAATCTAAATTATTCATGCCTCAAATTTAATACTCATCTCCCTAACAAAGAAATCAATTTCAATCTGTGAAAATAATAGGCTAGTTGTCAGTAAAGCAGAATAATTGTCTTGGTGACTTCCCCTGTGTGTGTCCGGTAGTGCCATTTCTCCATCAATCTTGACCAGTTCACTCCACCCAAACATTGTTCGCACATGATACATATACATGTATATGTAGCTACTCGTTTTCACGCTTATACTTGACCTATTTGGTTATTAATGTTGATCAGAAGGACATTACATCCCACAATTGAAAGCAAACTTTATTTTAACTGATACTCAGTATGTTATTTTGATTGGAAAGTTTTAAAGCACACAAGTTTTCATTAGGATTGTAATTGCTATCAAAAGAAATCAATTTTTAAATAATTGATTCCACTTTTCAAGAAAACATTGATACATATTTTGTCTTAGAAAATTTTAAAGTAGATTTCAACCACAGGCACTGCAATTTTATTTTCTGTCAATTTCTGTACATTTGACAGAAATTCTGTCTTGCATATTATTTAGATTTAAATAGAAATGTTGCCTCTCATTATATGTACTTTTGAAGAGTTCTATCACAAATGTATAGCCACAATTTCAGAAAAGTTAGCTTTATGTACAATTCTGATAACAAAATCCTAGATATAATACCCTTCAACATGGGATTATGTAGATGAAGGATCGCCTGTACAGAATGGCCGTAGTAACTCAAAGATAACCTTAACTTCAACCTTAGTCAAAGATACTATACTAAGATTGAAGTTAGGGTAACCTTAGAAGTTACTAATAGGATGTGCATGTAGATGGCATTGACACATAGCCTAGGTCTGTCTGTGGCATAAATCATAGCTACTTAGACCAGCTGTCATGTGAACAGTGGGACACTTGCCGCCTGGATTACCTGTTAAATATAGCTCTGGGATAACTCCAGGTCTGCGCTACACAACAAGGTCGTAAGGTAGTCAGGGCCTAACTTGAGGTTGTGTCATTTGCTGCTATCGACATGGTAAAATGCCATGATTCATGCCCAGAACTATGTAGCTTCAGAATAGCTTCAGAATAGCTCTGTGATACAGTATGTATACAGTATGTAGCTTCACAATAGCTCCATGATGCAGTATGTATACAGTATGTAGCTTCAGAATAGCTCTATGATACAGTATGTATACATTATGTACCTTCAGAATAGCTCTATGATACAGTATGTAGCTTCAGTATAGCTCTGTGATACAGTATGTAGCTCCAGAATAGCTGTGATACAGTTTGTAGCTTCAGTATAGCTCTGTGATACAGTATGTAGCTTCAGAATAGCTCTGTGATACAGTATGTAGCTCCAGAATAGCTCTAGAATGTCCAATCCAACATACAGGTTTTTCTCAGCCAAGCTGAAGCATGGCAAGCATCACATCCACACACTAGCTCAGCCTGATCATGCTTAGCTACCAACCTGAGTGCTCTATGCATTGCACGAGACCATGTGTCACCATACTGACTTTTATCAAATTTGATGCCATGTTGTTTAACACAGAGTAGTCTTTGTACCAGTACTTTCTACAACACATATCCCTGATGTTTTCACTTCAAGGTCTCCTCTTTCATTTTAGAGTGATCTTTTATCAACTTTCAGGAAGTTGACACTTATAATTTTTAACATCAGTGAGCTAAATAGTGCCTTTTGTCACCTCATCCTTTGACTATTTCCCTGATGAAACGTACACACTAATGCCAAGTGACAACAGCTGTGACTAATGATGCCAAGTGACAACAGCTGTGACTAATGACACAGGACAGTTAAGTTAGATGATAGCTTACAAGACACTGAGACACTGACCTTTCTTGTAGATACATTGCAATAAATCGCAGACTTGCCAACTTCTGACCTGGCTTAGTTGTAGATTAGCTCCCTTATTTATTATGCCATGGATGGAGGTAATTTATTACAACAAGTCGCAGAGAGGTATTAAGTAGAGTCTGATACTGTAGTATGTGTATGGGTTACTCCGTTTGATGGAATCCTAGTAGTCGGTCTCACAGACCCTGTTCTCAACCTAATACTCCTATTCCAAATATGTCCCATGGTCAAAAGCAAGTCTAGATTTTCAGAGGTTAATAAATTCAGAGGCTCCTTTCATATACAAATATTATACATCATTAGAACTTATGAATCCTAGTTAGTATACTCACGATCAAAAGAAACTACCCGATGGGTTTGAGTGCAGATATAGCAAAAACTATAATACCCATTTTGCTGTTTGAAAGTGTATTAAATACAATGAAATTGTGTCTACCATTGAAGGGTATAATAATATTAAACGAGTAAATATTTAAACAACAGTATAAAACCAAACACATATTTAGTTTTCTACTGTATATACCGTCAGCCAAATGGTCCCCAAGTATGTTTGAACCATCTCTCTGCCAGATTAGACATTGTCACTGCTCTGTAGGGTATCTCCGGATCCATCCAGCAGAGGAATTGTTTAACAGGTCTATCTTGTTCCTCCTAGCATGGAATTTGCCACCACCAATATGAATTGTTGACTGTTGGTTTCAGGATATTCCACCCCCTGGATCCTATGATGTTATTCAATCCTACGAGAAGTCCCAGATCAGAATGGACAGGTCACAGCCGCGCTCTGATGCAGCCAAGCGGAAACAGGGTTCATTCATGTCTGCGGCATCAAGATTTGCACCTCCAAGAGACGTCATGTTTGGAAAAGCCGACGCTGATAATCCAGGTAAGTCAACATTCAACATTCAGATTGAATTCTATAAACAAATGAAAGTGGAATCAGATGATGAAGTCTGTGTTCTTCAAGACAAGAGGGCCTATACACTGACAGAAGTGTTCTGCAGATGTGTGAAGTTCATACAGTTTCTAACAGTAAATATCCTGGGACATACTATTAATGCAGTTTTATGAAGTTCAAGCATATGTACTGCTTGACTAGTCTGTATTTCCACCAGTTTTTATAGTGCTAATTCACTTGGAATATCATGCTGCAGATAGAATATTGATATCCCACTCAGAGATATGTATTCTGACTCTTAGCTGACCAGTCCTTGCTTTACCCCTTTAATGCTGAGCCCCAAGCAGGGGAACAACAAGTACCACCTTTTAGCATCTTTTAGTATGAGATAACCTGGGATTGAACCCGCGACCTTCCGCACTCAGGGCTGACGCTCTAACCATTACACCACGGACCCAGCAGATATTCATATGACGTTCATGCTGTTTGTAATAATGAATAGAATGGGACATCCATGGAGTATCTAATGGTGAAAAGAATGGGACGTTGCATGCCATAAAGACATTCAAATTTCTATGTGTGCAGCTGTTAGTCTATTTCAGTATTTGTTTTCTGAAAGAGTACTTTGATATAAGATAGCAATGTTAGCATATTGGATGATTCTATGGAAGAAGTTTTATTTGCAGTATCTTTCTTGAAATAAGCTGACCTTATTACAAAAAAATACATCATTCATTGTTTTGTTGACTCGTACCAGTGACAGTATACAATGTCACTGAGTCTCTACATAGGAGATTCTCAACAAACATTGACTTAACTCGTGGCTGGGTAAATTGAGCCAACCCCACAATAGTAATTTCAGAGTCAAAATAAGTATTTTTTTGTCTGGAACATTGACATCCATTCACCTAACAATTAGCAAGCAGGGTTTAGCTGGTCTAACTCTTTCACCCAGAGTCTGTGGAGAGCCAGGTTCAAAATGGCACTGCAGTCTGCATGAGATATGATAGATAGGACATGTTTGTCAGTGGCAGATTTAAAGGTCCTGCTATCTTTGAACAAAGACCCTTTTACTGGCTAAACGCTCTCTCCCCCTTTCCCCCCTCCCCTCTTGACAGCATGGTGGCATTGTGCATTATATTTGTTTGAGAATAATTGCCACTGTAACAACCAGAGAGCTCACCCCCATCCTCCCCATCTTGGTAGTGTTGACTTTGATGTGGCACCTAAAACCTTTTCTGACTGCTAATGTATGTATTTGTATATGTGATATTATATACCTGTCTGGAAGATGTATAAGTTACCAACAGTGCATATAGCCAAAATCAATGTCAGCAATTTCGGTTTTAAAATAATTTTATGGAAGTCTTTCAAATTGGATGTCTAGACAAAGTCTAAAAGGAGCATTTTAATTCCTGGAAAATAAAAAGATACATGTGAATAAATTGTTCTGTAACACGTTTGGTGTTTTTCAGCACTGTGTAAGTCTAATTCATTTTCAATCTTCTATTCTGAAACATCAAGGAATTCTACCCAAAAAAAGTATTTAACTGTATTCAGATTGTATTCTGAGAAATCTGGTAAAATATCAATCGTTATCATGCAGGTAATCGGAATGAGTTCATCCAGCAAATTTATTGATATATGTCTGGTTTGGTTACTGGATCAGCTGCATATGCATATGTTTTATAGATTCTGTGCGAGATAGCAAGGTATCGTGTCTGTCTAGAATAAGACAACACATCTATATTCATGTAAGCATACTTATCTCTTGCTCAATCTGGACTAGGTTTTCAGGTAACTTTAGGAACTGGCATTTGTAATTAAGACAAACCCTATCATGACCATTTAACGCTTGGATGGTAATCATTGCCAGATATACCTGGTTGTGATAAACACACTACCTGACTGGACAGACTCCAAGCTTTTAACTAGACAAGTTACAACCATATGTTACCTGATAAACACACACACACACACACACACACACACACACACACACACACACACACATGTACACACACACACACACACACACAGAGAATCAAAAATGGTAAAGATATTTGATTGAAATTACTGTATGTCTTGGCTGCCAGTGTTGTTATCACATGTTTATTTGCTATTATTCAGTTTTGTTACATTGCATTTGATAATATTATTAAACATAGCTTAGCAAATATTATCACGATAATCACCATCTACTTTGTCATGTTCACTTCTATACTTCTTAATGTATTTTACTAAATACTACCATAAGTTGATCACATAGAATTTCACAAATAATCTTAAAATATCATATCATAACGTTAACACTAATTCAACCCGTATGCCAAAAGCCAACAGATGATGGTGCTTGCATTTTTATGAAATATTCATTTTTCCTTGATTTCCATGCTCAACTATCTCCCCCTGGCACTATTAGTTGGCCTCCAGATGGCCTAGGCAGTACCATCCACTTAAAGAATACTAACTAACATTGTACAGATGCAGCATTAGGTTGTATTTGTTGATAAACTAGCTAATTATGCAGGTCTATGCTAAGATAGCAGTCTATTTAAGTGTGGCCAGAGAAAATAGCAGATGACCTCTTCAAGTGGGATAATTACAGTCAAGGTTGATCTGGTCCTGGATATCTTCATCACTGTCCATGATGGGCCATATTGAGTACAAATGCATCTTGTTCATTTTCTGATTTGGGATTTCATTTGGGAGACAAATTACGTTTCTACATTTTAATTACCCCTCTCCATGCTGAAGGCAAATGGAGATACCTCAAAGAGCAGTGACTATGTGTTATCCAGCAGGGATTTTTAAGAATGAAATAGAATGTATGACTTACATATAAGTAAATCATACACTCTATTATTAAAAATCATTTTATATATTTGAATGGTTCCAAGAGGATTCTTAATATCAACACACCTATATATATTTTTAAAGTATGATTGTGGAGTCATGCTAATTATTATGTTACAATTGTTTATTACGGTACAATTATTTAAGTTATACCATTTGAATTTCCTCCCAAAAATTAATAATATTTTCTTCTGTTCATATTTTTCAAAATGCTTGTAATGCAATATTTGATTATAAAGTTATTTCTTTTAGTTGTGACCTTTTTAATGTAGGATACAATAATAGGTGCCCTATTGACGTGATTGAGCAGATGTTTTGATTATCTCTGCAGAGAGAAGGTTTGCTGGATAAACAGTTTTTCAAAAATAATCAATCATTCAGAAAGTTACTACTAGAAATGTATTCTTTTTTAATGTCATTGTTTTCCAGAAATGTCACGTCAGGACATTTTACTTTCCAAAATCTTTCCAGATGTTTCTGCATTACCTTGCTAGCATAGATCACTGTGACCAAGTGGCTACACTGTTCCAAGTTATACCATTGGTCTTTGAGTAAATGGATTGACTAGATTACCATTGGTGCCCTTAATGTCTTTGCTGCCAGAAAATAGATAGACTAGGCCAAGGGTCAGCCGATCCCTGGTGATAAAAGCAAATTGCATTTCTCTTGTTCCTGCCGTTTACTTCTGCTGCTATCTCATTGTGAATGCCACTGCATGTATTTGTAACGTAGGTTTTGTGCTGCATGAAGGTCTGTTCCATGATGTAACATGTAAACAGGCTTGAGTGGCTTGTCTGGAATGTTTGTGTGGAGACTGTTTAACTCTCAGACAGATGAATCTGAGTTTTAATTTGTTATTTCAACCCGAAAGCAATCATGTTGTCTAGTTTACAGTTAAGTACATTTGTAAGATTTCCTGTCTGAGAGAGTTTGGTATTGTGGGGAAAGAAAACAAATGGATGACAGCTTATTAGGGAAATTATTCACACCACTATATATTTACAACTGAACTCATTTCTGGCAACCAAAGTCCATCTCCGACTAACTCACTTTTTCTGTTTCGGCTATTACCAACATAAAAGGGAGGACTATTTACGGTCTACCATTTCTCAACTTATTGATCTATTCTTCTTGTATTTTCCAATAATTCACAAAGTTTATGGTTGTAAGGATATTGAGACACGCAAGGGTTCCACATTATGAATTGCCAAGTGTAGGCAGTGTGTTGCTTCTAGCAGACTATTCAACTGGCCATGGAATGGAGGTCTTGTGACAACTCAAGAATAAATTGTTGCCCATCAAGCTTGGCGTAATCATAAACAATTGTCCAGAATTGCTTGGCTTGTGATTAAGAAAGGCTCGAACACTAGATGGATGAAATTGCCTTTTCAGATCTGGCAGTGAACTGATCATAGCCCGCTTCAATCTTTCAAAGAGAGGACACAAGTAAGGGAATTTTGGTGACTCATGGCCTGCAAGCCATCAGCAAATGAGTTACAACACCCTTTCTATTAGTACAGCAGACTCACTTCATAAGTGCAATTTGGCAATCGGGTCCATAAAATCACCAAAAAGAACATTCTGAGCTGGAAGAGGAGACTAGGCAATATCACACATTCCGCTCGCCGTGCAGTTGAATATTTAACATCATGGCTGCTCAAAATGTGGGTTTTATCTGTAATCAATTAATCCCACACCCTGCAATCCAAATGCAACCAGTTTTTTTCTATTACACCAAACATGAATAGTTTGCAAGTCTGCCATAAAAACATGATGTGATATGGCACGACCTGGCCTGGTCGTCAAATTTAGAATGATAAAAAAAACGTAGCCAATTTGATGAGTATTTCCTTCTTCAGATCAAAGGTGGATGGAAGGTTAAGGAATATCGCAACTGAGCATCTCAGATTAATCAAACATGTCTGACCCAAGATCTGATCATGTTTGCATTCAGACATGATTTACATTATCATCTGGCCAAATAGTAGGTAATTTTTTCAATTGTTGATGTAATCCTGTTCTGATGGCAGAGATCGAACCTCTAACCAACCACCAGCCTCTCTCTTCCATCCTCTAACCAACTTCATCTTGTATTTATTACAATCCCTCTATAAATCACTTTGATTACCCACTTGAGCTTGTTCCAAAGCATAAAACTGTAATTTGGTTCTTTCCATTGGCTAGGAATAACTGGTCACTCATTTCTTTTAAAATGGCCTGCAGGTCAGCACAAGTTAAACCAATGTATTAGGGACTGCTGTTTTTATGGCCTAATCTGTTTGAGGATAAATTTGTGGCCTCAGATCTCCCAGTAGGGGGCTCTACAGTTGGGTCCTCTATAGGGGATTGACTCAGGGATGATTCAAGGTTTTCTCGGCACTCACTTTATTGCGTTTGAATTACAACCAGTTATCTATCCTCCTCAGGATGCATAAAACTCTTTATGCATATTTTTTTCTTTCTGTTATTGTCATTCCAGATTGAAAATATGAGTTAGATATTTTTTTTGGGTGGGGGGTTCATAAATTTTCATTGGATGTGGAGACTTGGCTGTTCTGTATGTGGTATGTAGTTTAAAGATTTACACAATTTATGTTGCAGTATAGGTACTACAAACCATAAAATGTTAATGATCATAAAACTTTAATGAATTTAATGAGTTGCTCTTTAACGTTAATATTTAATTCGCTGATACATGTACATGTATTTTTTAAAGCGTACTCCGTAGATGTAGGTATGGGCGGGCTCATTAACATTTTATGACGCTAATAGGTCGATAATCCATCAGACGCTAACATTTAATGATGCTAACATTTTATGATTTACAATATCAAGTAACCATTTTTCTCAGGTGGTGAAAGTAAATAAACTCTATATTATTCATAGGAAATAACTTAAAGGGGCAACTTCATACTTGCACGTATTTAATCATAATTTTTTAATATTTTTTTTATTTTTATATATAATATTAGCTGTTAGTAAAAAAATATAAAAAAAATATACAATAAATATATAACGCTACTTT
>JAUTBQ010150921.1:0-14028 GCA_032361185.1 Lepetodrilus ovalis | reverse complement strand
ATAAGGCGGGGTCAGATGTGGATCCCATTTTTATTTTTGTTATTTACCTGTACTATCGCATAAGGCGGGTACTATAAGACGGGCGGTATGTCATGGACCCCAAATTCAGCGTTATATCAAGGGGACACTGTACTCACAAAAACAGGACGTTCTAAGACCACTAGACCAGTCCATTATATTGCATAGGTAAATAACTTTAAACATCAAATTCTATTTTGGTTGATAAATATGACGGACTATATGTTAATTTAATTACATGTACCGTATTCAACGTATTAAAAGCTCTGCTCCAATAAATGCCTCCTTAAACTATTTTTAATAATATCAATATTTCGTACATAAATAAACGTCGTCATTTTCAAATTTACATCTATTTATTCAGCGAAGGAATCTTCTTTCAACTGTAGAAACATTTGCATGGAGTCGGTCGTGAATGGTATTCCACTGAGTGAACACAGCTCATTATGAATCTGTTGCCAGATTTAATCCGGCTGTAAGGATAAGCTCACAAGATTGTCCTGAACAAGTCAACCCCAACCCAAAATCCATTGCAGGATGGGAATGAGTACAACGTGCATGTCCAGAATTACCTCCCTTGAGAAATTGAAAATGCTGATCGGAAAAATACCGAACTTTAATGTAGTCATGATGACACATTTAAAGTAAATTTCTGCATTAGGGTTCATTTACATCTTTTCAATTCCAGTTTTTGTATTCCATCAAATTTACAAATATCCCATGAATTTCATATGCTCATTTTATGAAGACATCTAAATTTACGTTTCTTGCATATTTTAATAAACATCCCGAGTGACCATGATGTATTGAATGCAGATGTCAACAGCCATCTTGGATTGTTTGCTGTCATTGTTTTCCTATCAAAAAGGTTATTCATATTTATATATGTTCCTTTACTAAATAAATATGCTTTATCACATTTTTGTGTTCTATTTGTTTTGGAAACATTCTATCATAAAAGGAAATTACAAACACGAACAACATCAGTGACAGGAATATTGAAAGGCCTACACACACGTAGGCCAACATCTACCAATTATTAGTGAATGAAATGTTGAAGTCTAAGAGCACACATCTTGTTAAATTTGTTAAAGTTTTATGCTCGCTAATATATAATGATTTACAGTAAAACATTCCTCAATAAAGAACAAAATTGTAGATTTTTGTCTAATCTAGATGATAGAATTGTCAGGTCATTTGGTTAAATTCTAATTCTTCAACACTTATCATAATTCTTATGTTTTAGAATGCTGATACTAAATCATAAAATGCTTTAATAAATGTCTTTTAATGTTCATACATTCATACATTATTCATCCATTCATTAAACACTTATCGTAATTCTTAGTGTTAGAATGCCAATACTAACATATAAAATGTACATGTATAAATAAACTGCCCCCATCTTAGTAGGGTTTATATTCAGAGACCTAAAAGCTAAATATCGGCCAACCAATATCGCTGCCAACTGACACCATTACTGTAAACCAGTATATCAGACTGACCCTGACTGGAATGTGAGGAACATCTCGGACTGGAATACTATCAGATAGTTTAGGGTACTTTTTCTATGGCTATTTCCATCCCACAAGCTTCCAACAACAGAAATAAATAACTTTTCAGATAATTTTTTTAATATGTTTTCTCATTAATGCTAGTAGTGTAAATATCATTATCACATCTGATATCGGCAGGTATTGTCGATCTTTGTATTGAGAAATTACTGATTAACCATCTCCCTGCTCTTTTTATAGCATCTCTAGTAGCCTCCAGAATAGAGAGAGTTAATCACAAAACAATAGTTCAAAAGTTGAAACAGCGACTGGTATAAAGTATTAAATAGAAACTGTCACTTTACCTATAGATATTCAAAGTTCAGAAACATGGAAATAAAATAATAAAACACAAGAATTTCTATATCGAATTTGCTAGTTTTACTCACCTGAGAATTATCGTCTGGGATTTCCGGCGGATATACAATGAAATGTCGGAGAGTAAATCCAAAGCCTTGATCTGTCCGAGGGACCACAACTTTTCGCGGTCCGGCCCAAGACAACAAGTCAAACTGAAAATAATAATCAAAAAGTCTTGAATAAAAAAAATGTACATTTCCAAACCCAAACATTCCTCATAGGAACCGTCTCCTTGTTGGTCTAATTACAATCGCTTAGGACGCCTATGTTTGTCATCAGCAGACAAGATTAACTAAAACCCCAATTTTTACAAGCTGAAATAAGTTTCTCGATAAAAATCACAGTAAATGGAATCCATTAAGTAAATACAAACAAATAAATAGAGTTTTGTAAATTATTGATAAGGTCATTATTGTAGGTAAATCCTGTATTACCACTCACCCCGGTAAAGCTAAACATGTTTGCATGGAGGGTTTGCTCGCAAAGCAGTTATACATGCTTCAAGGGTCGGGATAATATCGCATGCCGACTGGTAATACATTTACGAGAGTCAGGATTACTTTCATGCCAGCCCGTTAACCTATTGCCCCTTTCCCTAAATCTCCCGACAGTAATGAACAACTGACATACAGTTCATCAGATGTCAATCAACCAATCAATCAATCGTGTTCCCAAACAGTTGTCACTGTCACTCAAAACATCAACACAATTATTACGAAAGAAAATTAAAACGATATCCCTACAAGAAAACATCTGGGTCCCTTTTCGTTTCGCTTCTCAGGACTTACTGAAAAATGTCACATATCTTTTTTCCCTGCCTTCCGACAAATTCAGTCTTGCCACAAACTTAACACGATGACAAGAAATCTGTCAGTGTTGTAATGGGACACTCGGCTGACCAACAAGAACCTTTAAGTAGGAGCATCAACATTTGCTCGGTTATAGAATCAAACCTGGGACTGTTTACCTTACAGAGCGTACAAGGTTAAAGCCACATTCTGCCACGGACTGGCTCAAACACTCGCAGTCAACTGGGCTGTAAACTACTCACACAAAACATAATTACCTCCCCTTCTCAGAAGTGAAAAATCAGCCAATGAGCATTATCACCTTCGTCTCACCTTGGCACAAATCTGTTGCCCTGTCGTTGCCATAGCTACAATATTTTCACTCAAAATACTAACGCTTCTACTAATTTTAGCCAGTCCGTCTCTGTAGATACAATATTTTCACTCTAAACACCATAATTTCTACGACATATGAATTTACAAAAACCAGATGGCCCAGTATTTGAAATTGAGACATTTAACTCACCACATATCTTAATCATGTACCATTGCCTGGTCTGCCAAAGTTCTCGCTAGATAACTCATTTTCGGAAAGGAAGTATGACCTTAAGGTCAAGGTCATTATCTATCGATGACATACAGCTGGTAAAACAGTCTAGTTTTGTATATGTACACAAAATCTTTAAAATGCCCAGGTTAATGTCAAGACCACCATGAAACCTTACTTTTGAATACCAAATGGTGTGTAATATTTAAAATTTTAGAATGGAGGGGAGATAAACATGTTTGGAATACTGACAGCAACATGTCAACACTTAAGAAGATGTGAATAAAAGTGGCAACAAAACAGATCCTTGTCCAACACCTGTAAACGATTAACGAATCGGTTCAAGGTAGTCATAAAATGTATTGATCGTATAAAGGTATCCACAATATCATGAACAGTTAAACAACTCTCTGAAACTATGGTTTGTAATTTGTTATATACAGTTATAATTCACATTCATATATCGAATTTCACTTTCAGGTCAAACTGGCAAAATCTTGTAATTCGCAATTGATGTGGATGCTCTACCGACAAACATAAATACTCAGCAATGTGTAAAAAAAAAAAAAGAAGATATATAGAGATAATCCAATGGACATTTACAAATTCTTTGCATTTATTTTCTAACAAAACCATTCCGACAACTTTGTGATTGCTTTGTGTTTTTCTTGTACCTGAACATTTACCCGGTACCCGAAACTACATTCAGGCGGTTAATCTTTCGCCGTATCGCGTATATGTGATACACGTATCAATGGGATGAAGATCGTGCTCACAGCAGGTATACAGAAAATATATTTATGTCTGTGTATATACTCCTTTTTTAAGCATGTCCTAGGGTCCGCACATAAACACTTCCCTTACAATGCCTGAACCTACCAGTAAACTGAGAAGACTCGTATCTAAACAGGAGCGTTCAACACAATACTGCCACCACCACGGCGAACAAGGAAAACTTACAGTGGGTACAACATTATCTCTGACTATATCATAAACTGAATGCTGGCACCACGGGGTGTTATGCTTCATGTCTATGAACACCATCGACTGACCCTATGAACTTTGAAAATTAATGCAGCAAATAAATGGCCCGACAGCCAAATTTAGTTCATTAAACTTGTTGCTTGTATACAAGTTAAATATAGCTTTCAGCAGAGTTGGTCTAGCTACCCTTAGGATACAGAGTAAAAAAAAAGGCTGAATTCAGGTTTAACCCCTAATGTCGTATAAAACATTGCTTGGGTTTAATCCAGCAGGGAACAGGTTAACCTACATTCTGCTGAAGGCCACAAGAGATGCCTAACAGAGAATGTATTATTTGGGGGTGTGAGATACCATAGTGATTATTAGATGGGGGTAGGGGGAGAGGTAGACAAAGGGGTCCTGGGGGTCATACTAGCACAGTGGTAGCAGGTCACACTTTTAAAAACCCCAAGTCAGAGTTCCTTACCAGGTGTAGAGTTCATATGTACGGAAAATAGTCTTTGAAGGAAAGGGAAAAATCCCTTGATGAATGGACATGTCAGTTATATATATCCACAGTTTGGATTTAGAAGTTGTTCAAAGGAACAGACATGATCGACTGGATCATTCATCAAAAGAAGCTCCATGTATAAAATCCAAGCCAGCTATAGAATATTTCTGTACTTACAAGAACATGTTGCACATCACAAGTACAGCATTTAAAGGAGGTCTGTGGGACCCCATACAAATTACAGATTAGACCACCATTAACATTGGGAGAATGACCCCCATATTATTATATTAATGTCTAACACTGTATTCCCTGTCACTAACTTGTAAATCTACCTTTCTGAAATACCACTGAGGTACAGTGAAATATTATCTTTACATAGTTATCGATAACAAAACATTGCAAACAAACATATTATCATAACTGTAGATGTATTAAACTATAAATAGATAGTATTCATTTTATTATTTATTTATTAATAGCTTAATGTTGCTGCAGGAATCTAAAATCCATACACGATGACAGTAATAATAGTTATACATCTATATCTAAAGATTTGATACATGTTCCTGTAAATAATGGACATACAAATTATTCAATTCATATCTGGAGTAACTTAGCACCAATCCTAGTATGGTACAGGTTGCAATAACCCAAACTTATCTTTTAACCTATAGGGTTAGGATTACCTTATCTTAAGGTCATTTGGCACAAGACCTGACCAGCCTTAAGACCTACAATCAGGTTGAAGATAAGGTTACCTTCCAGTTGCATAATTTCATACTGGAATTTAATTATTCTTTACCACATTTTGTACATGAATGAAACTAAATACACTCCTTTACATTTTCATAAAATAGACAACTATTATTTCTGCTCATGACCAAAATGTGAGTTTCTAATTACAATTTTATTTTAACTATATTCAAATGTTATAGAGTGAGTGAGTGAGTGAGAGAATGTTATAACTACTGGTTGAACAGTAATTGCAGAACCTCAACGAAAAATTTAGCATTTATTGCATTCAGCAAGGAGATCTCCTTTCTCCTTGTTTATTCACTATAGCCCTGCAATAAAGGAACCTGTCTTCCCAGTTGTGGCACAAAATGGGGGATAAATGGGTATTCATGTTCCTAGGTCCTACACAGAAATCAGCATTGTTATGGGCCATGGGTCAGTGTTGTTGGCTAGGGGTCATGCAGATAGGTCGCCGGTCTCTTTTGTCATGGCAAACAGTACTGTGGTCAGATATAAAGAAGCATGTGGCCTCAGAGTTAATGTAAACGCATCCATGTTCTTGTGATATGAGCATAGATTATGCTAGGAATGTTCTCCAAAACTGATACCGCATGAGAGAGGAAAATAAGAGATCCTTCACTGAAATATGATATGTAAATAACAAGCAGACTGAATTCCCTTTTCATGTTCTGAAAATAAGAGCATCAGAGCCATCCATACTCTTTGTGCATAAAAAAAGTCAACTACAAGCTTCAGAAATACTAAATCTAATTTGTAAAATTCTATGTTTTAAATAACGAATTAGAATTTCAAATCTAATCTAGATGACATGTTGATTGTTATACGTATATAAAAAAAAAGTCCAATACTGTTTCATTCCTCGATTCTTGTGTAACATTAATATAATATTAAATGTCTTTTAAATCTCTGCTTGACTGAAGTGAAAGTGAAAGTGGAACTTCGGAGATCACAAATTTTAACTGTACATTTTAGTGCATTTCAACTGGAAATAATGTTCTTAAATTGTTAACCATCTCTCTTCTCAACTCATGAACTAATCACTAACAGTTCAGAATATTATTATAAGTTATTGTATATTAAACTGACAGATAACGGCATGGCCTGACAGAGAACACGATAGTGTAGACTACAGTATCCTACTGCCCTTTGCTTTATAGTACTAGGTATATGTACTACAGGTTACACATGATTGACATAGACAGACTACAGCAGTACAAGGCAATCTATCTTGTCACAACCAGGTGCACATCTCGGGTCAACCACACTGGCCATAGTACAACCCAGTAAATATAGCCTGTGTCCAGGATACATACAGGATGTGTACATTGATAACTACAAGATATTCATAGAATGTATATGTAGGATATATATATACGGAACCTTACATGATATTTACAACTTAACTTATACATGTACAGTATATTTATAGGGATGTATACAGGATATAAAAAGTAAATATGTACTGTGTCAGTGATCATTGAGTTTTACGTCGCTGCAGGAATCTTACATCCAATTGCAATGATTATATAATAATAATATAATAATATAATAATAACAATAATAATAATAATAATAATAATAATAATAATGTGTATTTTTTACACATTAACCTCCATGCAAAAGGTGCATGCTCAAAGCACTACATGACAGTATCTATATATGTACAGGATACTTACAGGATGTGTGTACAATAACTGAATAAGGACAGAATATTTATATGATTTATACAGGATATTACAGGATAAATACTGGATGTGGTTTGGAAAGGGAACGGTAATCAAGTAACCAGTGAGTGAGTGATGATGGAGGATTTCATCCATTTGCAACTATTCAAGTAACTAACTAACCAGCTTAAAACAGACAAGACAAGTATTGAAGTAAGGACATGATATGTACAGGATATGTTCAGGATGTGTAGAGGATGTGTAGGGGATGTGTAGAGGACTGTGGTGTGGAGAAGACATGCCCTGCAGTAGACTAGCACTGACTGTATACAGACACAGACAGGTATAGGCAGCTGGCTAGACTGCATGGGTTGACAGACTGGGTCCACTTTTCATGAAGCTGTCAGAAGACACGAGCACAAACACACAAACGTGCACATGCACACGAACAGACACACAATTGCAAATGCATGATAATTACATTTTCAGGGGATCAGTTTAGCAAGTTTGTGGGGTGTTTTTTTTTACGTTTTAGTTTTTTTAGTTGGGAATGGTGTCCTTTAAGCACTCTTCTAGATCCTTTCATACATATCACGGTTTGTCAGTTATTGGCAGAAGGAAATCTGCAACACTTGTAGCACATAATGATGCAGTAGACCTGTGAGCGCCAGCTGGTACTGGCAAACTTAGAATGGTAACTGAACTAAAGAAATCACACCACCATCACACAAACTTCCATAGACAGTGAGGCCAGGGTATCCATTCACAAAGCTCTCTTAGTGGATTAGAGAGCTTTGTGAAAGGATACCCAGATCTCAGGGCTGGATTCAAACTTGTAACATTTGACTCTGAAGTGTGACAACCTTCCACTGTGCCACCACCATACAGTCTTGGCTCTGGTACAATGGTCTCAGTCTAAGCAAGCTTTGTGCAGGCGGGCTACAGCAGTGTGCATGATTTATCCATAAACTCACCTATGTTGAAGAGTTTTCAAGAAGCCAACTCTCATCTCAGACAGCTTATTGCCTCAACACTGACTTTAATGTTAGCTACAAGACGCGAGTGTGCTAGGAAAAAATATTCATTTTTGAAGTTTACAGTTTTAGAATAATAAAATTGTATTTTCTTTGAAATCTATTTGTAAAAAAAACAAACTTTTAAATTAATATTTTTGAGCAATAATAATAAAGATTGAAGACCTTGAATGATTAAGTCATACAATTATAATTACACATTAATCTTTAACAACTATTTATTTTAGTTATCGTTGCAATGCTAAATTATTGCAGCAGCTTTGTTGAATTTGGATAATTTGGTCATGGATGGTTACAAGTGAGTGATTATGGAGTTTAACGTCGCTGCGGGAATCGGATGGTTACAATATTCTCTATCTAATTTTATGACTATTACATGACAGTTTCATATGGTTCTCAGCGAATGTCTTTGCAAGATGGCTACAAATTGAATGGTACTGTATTAAGTAAATAATTCATAATTGTCTATCCAGATAACTACATATAATGAATATTGTTCTAAACAGTGGTTAGTCACATCGATTAAACACTTCCCGAGGCTTTTTCCCCCTACCATTAGCAAAATAGCATTGTATAAGAAATTGGGCAAACCAACAAACAAACAGAATAACTTGGCAAAATGCAATTGTGAACATGTCATTGATGTTCAAACATTGTTCTGCTTGGAGGTTTGAAAACATGTCTCCTTTCTGAGCTGAAGTCAGAAAGTTGTCGAGTCAGTACAACGGTGGAAGTGAATCAGAATGGTGGTGAATGTGTGTAGAGCAAAAGAAAATATTTTGGCTGCTATTTACGTCGAGTTAAATATTCCTCTGTAATTCAGGATCAGCTGCATTAATCAGTCATAGCTAGCTCTACAGGGCATCTTTAGTTGACTACAGCAGGAATAAGATTGACATAATATGTGTACATAATATTAATAAATGCATGCAATTGAACAAGTATTTCGGCTATTATGTTACGGAATTGGAGAGTAAATGATGAGTGAGCAATTGAGAAAGGGCATGAATGAGTGAGTGAGGTAGTGAACGCGAGTGAATGAATGAGTGATTATGGAGTTTAATGTCACTGTAGGAATCTTTCACCCATTTGTGATGACTAAACATTTAATTCTTTTACTGTGTTTTAAAATGAAGAGGCATAAAAGAGTGAGTGAGTGAGTGAGTGAGTTTCACAGAGATTTTCACACAATATTTCACAACTCTATTTCATTTCCTGCAACACACAAAGTCAACAACTTATTTGTGGAGTATATGCCACATACAGGGAATATGAGATATAAGAGATTCTCAGCATTGCCCTAGACTCGTAAATCAGCCAAAGAAAGCATGGTTGGGTAGAACAAGTATTGTAGCATTGCTGTGATATACATTGACAGAGTTACGTCAACAGCCAACAATTCTACTGCTACCGTATATACATATACATGTACATACAAACAGATAAAACACAATGGGCAAAGATAGTTTAAGAATTCACTTTCTATATTGGGTGGGGTATATTTGAAAGGTAATTTTTCAGTTTTGCAGTTCTCATGTAAATGTAAAACTTATAGTGGAGAGGTGTGAATTACTTGAATTTTTCAAATTAGTTTTTAGCAGTTCTCGTGCAAACGGATCTAGGACTTGAAATGGATATGAATTTTTCGCGGTGTTGCAGTTTCTCCTGTAGGTAATGCTGCCTAATGCATATGTCAGATGACATAACAGACAGGAACTAGTAACCTCTATACGTTGCTGAGCTGTTGTATGTTGTTCAGGCTTAACATGCACTCTGTCTCATTTAATTGTAGGGCATCTCTGATTGACACCGACAGAAAGAAGGTTAACATCACTGCTCAGGACATATTCGAAGATTCAACGAGCTTATGTTGTTTTTACAGAAATCTTCTTAAATACTTTAAGATACTGAGTTGGCAAAGTGAAATTGGCAACCATTTTGGCAACCAATATCTGGTGATGATGTAAGGACTCAAATTTTCTGTTTACATTCCAGTGAATGTAAATTACTGGTCACATAACACATCTTTAAGGCAATGAAACTGAAGTTCTCATGACATATGCTATCAGTCAAATAGGTGATCAAGTTGACTTTTTAACACATTTTTATGACTAAATTATTTGGGGAAACGTACTTATAAAATAAAAATGATAAATCTGTGTTTCAAATACAGTATCAATTAGAAATGTAACAGTATAAATAAAGTTCCCAATGTTTATTTAGGAAATTATTGAATTAGTGATCTACTGTAGGATGTTTTCGACCAAGGTTGAGGTGGAAAATAAACATGCATATTATTATTATTATTATTATTATTATTATTACATAAATTAGTTTTTCATGATAACATACAACAATCTAATGTAACTCTATGAGCATGTTTTCAACTATGGATCTGGTGCAATATAAATGTGCAAGTAATAATAATAATTACTATTATTGTTGTTGTTATTATTATTATTATTATTATTATTAATATTATTAATTATATTATTATTATTATTATTGTTATTATTATTTTTATTATTATTAATAATATTATTATTATTACATACATTAATAAACTAGTTGTTGATAATTACAGACAACAATCTACCATTGATTTGAATAGTTCACTGGCAAACTCTAGGGAGCAAACCATAAAACTTCTGGGATAATGAATAAATATATCAAGGATGAATTATCACGAATGTCATTGATTCACTTTACATAATAACTAGACCACTCTCATCTTTCAACTCTGGCTGATAAATAATAAATGAATATTTCTCATTAAACCTCAACCTGGGACATATTATTAACTCATGAATGTCAAAATGAGTATGAGAAACATTCAACGTAATTGCCTACAGTATTAGTAGTATTACAGTTGCTTTCATATACTGTCATATGTTGCTGTTGATGTGCGAGTGCTATCTGTGATGCAAAAAGAATTCGCTTCTGGGTAGTAAAGCATTATCTTATCTGAAATGAATTATTATACAAAGTCCAAGTTAAGAATACATATGACTTGTACCTACATCTTCCCAGCCGGTATATCGCAGCATATGATTGTTGAT
Source organism: Lepetodrilus ovalis (assembly GCA_032361185.1). Taxonomy (NCBI): domain Eukaryota; kingdom Metazoa; phylum Mollusca; class Gastropoda; order Lepetellida; family Lepetodrilidae; genus Lepetodrilus; species Lepetodrilus ovalis. The sequence continues at coordinate 2,772 of JAUTBQ010150921.1, read as the reverse complement.
GTCGAAAATATGTTGTAAAACCAATGTATTGCAGTTGCCCCTCATACATGAATTAATTGTTACATTAATACATAGAAGATAATATATGACCCAAATATATCAATTCTATTTTGGAAATAAGCTTTATCCTACCTAACATAGGTCCTAACATATCAGTTTCTGGAAATTAATATTACGATTGTCTAATACATATGAATTATTAAATAGGACATAATAATAGAAATATATGACCTAACATATCCATTTCTAGATATATGTTTTATCTGAATTATCTGACCTAAATTAGGACCTAACATATCCATTTCTGGAAATTCGTTTTGTGGTTGCCAAATACATTGGATCTAATATAGTACCTAATATATAAATTTTTGGAAATTAGCAGCGTTTCCCCATATATACAGAAAGCGTGCAAGTCATGAATATATTGGATCTGATATATCCATTTCTGTAGCACAGAGGAAAAACAATCCCATAATCCTTTGAAGCAGCAGCCATGCCAGACAGTCTGTCATTCTTGTCAGGCTGCAGTCTTCAGCCTGGCCAGTCTTATGTAAGGGAGACTGTTGCTCCTGCTCACAGTGGATGCTCAGTTCCTTTGACAGGTCAAATATCTGGTGCAGGGTCATGCGTACATTCTCCCCAGGGACATTTGTTTGTATACAATCCCCTCCCCCCTTCAAAATCTCCTCCCCTCCCCCTCAATATGCACAAACATGCCCTATCCCCCATATACCTAAGCGTGGGAATCTCTAGAATTAGTCATCTATTTTCAGTGGAGGTTTTAGCCTTAAACCCACAAGCACGACATGTAGAAAACCCCTCAATCCCTCCAGAGTACGGCCCTCTCCATTCTCATAATATACTGAACTCCCTGTGAGGAAAATAAAAAGGTAATCCATTTTCATTGAAACCTTTAGCGTTATATCGCAAAGGCACAACATACATATCTATTTCTCTCTCTCTCTCAGCCCAAAATATAACAAACTTCCAGTATTGGAAAACCTCTAGCACTAAAACTCCTTCCTCTCTCCTCCACTCTCTCTCTTCTCTTTCTCTCTCTCTCTCTCTCAGCACAAAATATAACAAACTTCCAGTATTGGAAAATCTACAAGTCAAGTTCATTTTCATTAAACTTCCAGCAGTAAAACACTTGGACATGACTTACACAAATCAACTTTCCCCTAGAATATACCAACATGGAGATATCCATAAACGAGTCAAGTCTGGCACCAACCCCACAAGAATGACATACACATTCTCCAACCAAGATACAAACCTACAAACACATCAAGTTAATTTTCATTGAAATATCTAGCACTAAAACACTTAGGCACGACATAGACAAACCCCCTTTCCCCGAACATATATTTCTCCCTGTGTGGGAATATCTACAAACAAGTCAAATCCAACTCCAACCCCACAAGCACGACATACACAAACCTAACCAATATACAAACCCACAAACAAGTCAAGTCAAATCTGTTTTCATTGAAACGTCTAGCACTAGCCCCACCGGTAGACGGCATACAGCGAGGTCCATTGATCGGTGCATAAGCAGCAGAGGAAAAACACCAATAGACGCAATAAATTACGGCCTCCACTACAGCATCTACTACATATTCAGCACAGCAGCTACTTACCAGGGATGTGGGTTAACAAATTCTGTCTTTTTGGCAAGCCGGCATCAAATTGAAAAATTGTATACAAATGATATCCCTTATCCAGTGGCTTTGATTGTAAGTACGGTAGGTATCCACGAAGTGTTATCAATGAAAGCAACACAGCCAATGTCAAGTCTCATTCAAACAGATCGACAGAAAAATCGCCGTCTGCCAATCTCTGAGGCTAAAGCAACACACCTCATTCACGTCTGCTCGAGTCACAGAGAGACAGATAGAGAGTGGCAACTCTTTCACACACAAGGACGGGAGACACTCTCTTCCTTCCTTCCTGTGTCACAGAAGGATGACAGGGCTGGTCCTGTGTCACTGAGACTGCATGATAGGTGTCACAGTCGCCGGCAGACCGATCCTTTCAGCTCTGGGTTGCGTGTATAACAACACTGAATGACCGTGGCCGGAGCGAGAGCGAGAGCGCCGGAGCAGTGTGACCCACCTCTACTGTGTTCACGTGGGTGGCAGGCCAGCTAAGGCAGAACTCAAGGCAGCAGTCACAGTCAGAAGGCTGGAGCAAGGTCTACAGTGTGAAGCAGTCTCACCAAGGCTGTACTGTGTGTAGCCCAGACTGTATGTATGTACGGACACTTCAGTGTGTATCTCACACAGGTGATAAGCCTATGAAAGGAATTCCTGTATAGCACTCCGGTTGTCAAACGGTTTGTGGGGAGGAGGGGTGTAGGGTGGGAGGGGGGGCTTGTCTTAGGGTTCCAAGAATAAACATACCCTGGAAGAATGACACTCGATGATGGAACTGAGGTGAAAGATTGCTTATTTAATATTTGTGTGTGCGTGCATGAATGCATGTGTGTGCATATGCGTATGTGTGGGAAGAGGGGAGGGCGGGTAAGGGGTTAGGTCCTAAATATCCTACCGAAATTACACTGATGTGGTGCCTGCAGTGTAAGATTTATTGCATCTGTTTGTTTTTACACATGCACACGCAGCAGAGAGAGGTGAGTGAGTGAGTGAATATGGAGTTTAACGTCACTGCGGGGGCAGAGAGAGGCAGAGTAAGAGAAAGAAAAAGAAAATTCGAAAGAGAAAGTAAGAGATAGAGAGAAGGGGCATGAGAGGGGGGGGGGGGGGGGGGGGG
>JAUTBQ010150910.1:0-14029 GCA_032361185.1 Lepetodrilus ovalis | reverse complement strand
GAACAATTTTGTATATGTTACAATAACAGTTCTTATGAATGAAGTGGAATTGTGAATGTTACTTGTCAATCACCTGACGTAACAGCTTGTGTTGTATACTTCCCAGGGAGTTCAGAGGGTGAAATGAGTGCATACTGATCCATTGACTAAGGTTATGATACACATGTATATGCTCTGAGTAGCGACTAGGATGGGAACTTATAGACTACTACTACTACTACTACTACTACTACTACTACTACTACTACTACTACTGCTGATGCTGCTCATAATAATAATAATAATAATAATAATAATAATAATAATAATAATAATAATAATACGTTCACAAGAAGTACAATATTCGCCTCCGAATTTGATCTGGGTATATATCCTTTCACGAAGCTCTCTTTATTCACTTTAAGAGACCATAGCGCTCTCTTTGCAGTGCATTAGCTATCGGTAAAGACATCGCTATGGTCTCTTAGTGGATAAGAGAGCATTGTGAAAGGATACCCACAACTTTACCTACTTTTCTTCTTAATCATATGTCTTTAAGCAAACATTTACCATATATTCCTACAGCCATACACACAAGATCTATAGATATTGATATATACAAGAATAACTGCATACAATGAATACATTCTCGTATCGTCGTTTAACAATGCACTCCGTTACCCCTATGCAAACAAACACAGAACAACATTCACAATAAAGAGTCTTTACGAAGCAATAAATCTGATGTGCCAGTTGACCACACGGATTTGACCAGCTGGTCTTGCCTTGGGCCTCTGCACGGACATCCCGTGAACACTGCTGTCAGTGAGGGTGTCGTTTTCATCTGTTTACTTATGTATATTTCAGTCCCCATATTTGATGTGACAGAAATATACATCTACTCATATTGTCGTGCGTGATTTCGCGTGTTTCACAGGTGGAGAGTCATTTAGGTACAATTGCACAGGTCAAAGGTCAATTCTTACAGGATCACACATGTACATAAGGTGTATAGGATTTGTCAACGGGATTTGATTTATTGGCTGTGATATATGTTAGTGTCCGAATTGGAATTATAGGATATAAAAAATATTTCTGTTATTAATTCGTACAGAATATATAGTTTTGAGAATTGTTCCTTCAAAGAACAAAGCATATACATGTATGTGCAATTTAGGGCTGCATACACGATATACTTTACATACATTCAAATAATTCGTTTCTACGTGTCATGAAGATTGATGACAGTTTAATATCATAATGATATTTCACACAAACTATTTTGTGTAAATGAAAATATAATTGTCAGAAACAAAGACCTTTGGAAATGTCACCGTTTTCTGTATTTTTCAAACGATTTAATATCAATGAGATTAAAACATTCAATTCTGTATTCTGATATATTCGATTTTTCAATAACGCAACACATCTAGAGAGAATAACAATAAAACTCAGGATCTAGTACTTTGATCTACGATATCATTTGTAATTCAAATTTTCTTTAAAATGTATGTTTTGCAAAGAACTGATTTAGGACTGTTATTACAATTTGATGCAAAACATTAAAAAATAGCAAATCTCTCTAGATCTCAATCCTCTTAAGCAAATTGTTCAGATGAGAAGACTCGGTCTAATTTTCGTACGAGCTATCAATCACGTAACAAATCCGTTTGAAAATAACAATTGGATTGGTGTTATTTTCTGTTTAAAATGCGTTTCCCTTGATAACATGTGCAAATACATTCTCCCGAATGCCCTTCTGGGTTCATGCAATTCAATTTTATTCAAAGTGACTACTTTGATAGATTATACATCTCACGTTTTGAATGTTAAGCAACCAAAAACCGAAAACGCAAACTGGTGCAAATAGCTTTACCAGTCTCGTCTGATCGCTATTGACGTTTTTCTATTTATGCTGTGAATTTATACGTGAGCCGTTCAAGAAAAAATTGGTCATTTCTCATTCAAAAGAGCACTAGTTATATTCATATGGACTGATTTCTATGTAATCTATGCATATAAGCTAGAAACAAAGTAATCAGAACGCAGCGAGGGTTCAGAAAAGTGTTGTCAAATTAATAATTACATACAGATTCTAAATTGCTAAGGATATAAGTTTGAAGGAATCTTCTACTAATGTTCAGCCGTGTCAGATAACAAATTATATAATTTCGAAGTTACTGTCTGTATGTTACCCTATGATTTATATTTAATGTTCCTCGTGTCACTCATGACAATAATCATAATTATATTGTATTTAGTATTATGCGATGTTACATACGATGCATATTTTACTTATTTATTTATACATATTAGGGTAACTCACGTACATTGACGAAGTGTATGCACTTAATATACGCAGACTAAATGATAAGAGCTGTACTTTCCTGTTTGAGTTCACATTTTTACACGACCAGTTCCCGAAATTACGAAACTTTTTTTTAGTGCGATTTCGTGATCAATTCCAAGTTTTGTTCACAAATCGCCATATTGAGCTTTAGCATGACACGTTATTCCAAAAGTTTTCTTATATCGGGGTCCAGTAGGGTTATATGTATACCCAAAGTCCCCCCACAGAGGTCGGGACAAGACATGATAGACCTATCACTTTAGATCGACAGTCTATGCAAAGAGCATGTCATTGTGAAATAGATCACAGAATGCGGCATAGCATGCACGCTGTTTCAATGATTCACCTGTGTCGATTTCAAACCAAATTTATTCACGGATCTGGCAACAAACGGGCCCACACTTTATGGCTTATCGAAGGTTTTATGAGGCGTATTTCGCGCGTGGCTAACCAAAATGCTATACCAAAAGTATCGCATAACAATAAAGTAACAGGCATGTGTGAATAGAATCTGCAATAAACGCCGATGACCCATGAAGCAAGTTGTTAATATACAACGGGTCCATGTCAAATAATGCTGATCATTCCGTTAAGAATCTTTTGTTACGTAGTTTCCAACGATACAAGTGTATCGTATCCTCTCTCTTAGCAAGCCTTGGGGGTGGAGGTGGGGGTTCTGTTAGGGGGTGAATGATCGCTACCCCCTCCCAGACAAACTTTCCAAAACTCCACGGGCGTTTGCGCCATCGTCGCTGTAGAGAGAATTTAACAACCTCATGTACTGGACGTTTTATGTTAAACAGTCGGAGCAATATTTCGATCCATCTTTTTATTGTTCTTCTCTTATTAGATTTATTACGATCATATTTTTATGTGAGAGAGACAAAATGTAAAATACGGTTACTGATGTATAGACTTTGTATTCGGTATGATTTTATTGTATGTCATATTGGTGCGTTGTGAACTACACATTTATTTTATTCTTCTCCGGTCGCCATAGCAAAGTATCATGGAGCGAAATAAACTTGTTTGGTTAAATACATAACGCTCCATTTCATGTCTTTTATTGTAAATCCATTTACATAATTTTCTTTTGTATAAACTTCTCAATGACGTTTGCAAACATTCCAGTGCGCAAATTATACATTGCTGCGTTTGCATCAGTAGACATGTTTAGAATTTTCAATAGAATTACATTTCTATACAATTTTGGCAAAGCTATTGCAAGGTTATATACGCACAATGTTATAATTGTTAAACTATATTTATATACAAACATATAGACGAGTTTGGCATTGTTTACAACGATTCTGTCACTATTTAAAGAATTCATGTTTTAGTACGTCAAGGTTATAATAATTGTCGAGCATTTTCGTAGAAAGGGCTACGTCTTGACCGAGGTGAGTTTACAATCTGTGCCAAATGATTCTGTTTTAAAAAGGTAGCTTTCTAAAGTGTTCTAGGCACGTTCCCTTTGGTTTACACATGTTAACAAAGTTAAAATTAGCGCGATGTGCATAGCAAAGACAAACGACCCCACGTGGCATAGCGGTGTTGACTGGGCAAGCTATAACGAAAGGGAAACTTTTTGAAATAGCTGAATCGTCGCTTCTTCTGACGACTGCTGGACGAACAGGGGGCCATGGCCGACAAACATCTACATCGGTGGTCGTGTTCGTTCTGAAGCGTGTAGATCCCGAAATACCTTCGCTAGATACACCTTCTGTGTTTACATGTGTCGTATTTCACAGAATCTGCAGCTTCGAGTGTTTACAATAGCGTAGGGCGCCAGCATAATATTGTCACATATATATGTTGACATTGCATTGAAGATGTGTGACCGATGAATTACTTCTGTTGACTAAGCGAGGGTTTCCTATAACACGTTAATGCGTCTATTGTGGCATAGACGCAGCAGAGGTAACTTGACTCTACTGCGATATTCTCTCGCTATTCCAACGTTTTTTTCTCTTTCTTTTTCCTGATCTGAAGTAAGGGTAAGTGTTTGTTTGGCGCGATCGACATGAATGCCTAATGAATTTCTCCGTCTATATTAATGGATAATTATTCAGTTTTCCTCCCGATTAGAGCATGAAAGCAAACAGAAGATTTTATGCCTACTCTCTTATCACCACCGGCAGAACAGCGCGTGAAAAGGGGGCGGGCTGATTGGCCACGACCCGCGGTGTGCGGCGCTTAGCGAGAGTCATTACTAGTCGATCAACCTGAACCCGTGACGTCAGCTTCCTGAAAGCCAATAGACAGCGGGCTTTTGTTGAAGGAAATTTACGCTAAAAAGAAGCTCGATTGGAGAGATTTAGTTCATAATAAATAACGAATGATTCAATATTGAGGGCAGACGTTCGGTTTTAGGGAATCGTCAAGAGTTGGCAAACCCTCTTGTCAATCGAGATATTTTAAGGATGTCGTTCCCAGTTTGCTCGACAATGTTTTTGTGATTCAAATAGCTGTTTAGACATCGCTGTTAGTAGTGCGACCACACTTTGGAGTACGTTCCTCAAGACACCGCCGTATTACCGTAGACTTCTGTGACGGCACCTGTGTTGGTCAGTTGTCCGACAAGGGCTTTGGACAGTGGTCAGTGCCTAGGTTATGTCCTTCCCTCAGCTGTCGACTCTTAGTTTCCCAGCGAGCACGGGTTCACCCCTGTCCACACCGCAGGTAAGGCACTTCTCCTAGTAGAGCCACACACTACAGACATGGAATTCTAAACATTTTACCATGTCAACGTGACGTCTCGGCTCGGATGGTTTTCCTCTAATACAAACTAACAGGTGCATGCATTGTTCGTGTAATGCGATGCACGTTCATAATGGATATCCAGATCCTTTACGTTATAAATGCTATTTTTATTTTTATTATAACAACAAAACACAAAAATATATTTTCTTATATTTAATAGTTCTCGTACATGCACCTAGATGCCATTATGTGATATGATATGGGGTTGAACATTATGATTTATATTTATGATAACGGTATGGGTTTTTTTTTAATATGCTATGTGTGATCATGTTATCTCGTTTGTAACATGTGTTGATGGCTTGTCAAAATACGCCTCACTTATGTTCATTATGCTGTTATTATCAGCTACAAGTATATTCTACATCTGCATGCATGCTGATCACATTACACATTAGTATTATTTTCATGCTGAATAATTAGTATGTGATCAATTCAACAATTGAGATTAGTTTAAAACATGATACACTAATTATGCCATTGCTCTTCAAACTTATCAAAACCCATTCTATTTTAAACTAAATTTAGCATCCAACTTTTCTCACATTTTGGATAATAGTTGTTTAATTTTTTTTAGATGCAAACCCCATTTATACGTTTAGCACATTGTTATTTAATAATGTTTGATTCGATAGTTATCTTGTGGTTATAATGCAACCTGGATGAAATACTAGAATGGATTTATGCTGTAAAATGGTGATGCTCCCAAAATGCGTATCGATGTATAAATCATTGTATGACACCTCAATTAATGCAATATATCTGGTTTATTGTACATATCATAACTATTAAAAAGACTGGCTGTTGAATTTTAATATGCCATGCATTATCAATAATACATTCACATTATATAAAGTATATTTCATCCACCCTATATTTTATCCATCGTGACAATTACAAATTATAAATCCATAATAATTCACATTGACTCTGCATCGGACAATATCCTGTCCCGTTCATAATAACCAACCACCTGACCCTTGGGTTTTTCAGATGACGACCCCCTCGCCGGCTGCCCCGACCCCTCGGGCGTGTTGTGAAAACGGACGCCCGATCATGACGGACCCCCACACGGGACAGACTATCTGCTCGTGCCAGTATGGGTCCGCTCTGTTGAACTACCCTCGGGTACCAGGGCTGGAGAGCGTATACAGCGCATCGGCCTACGCCGCAGCCGTTTCCCAGGGCTATGTCTCCCTGGGGGCGGAAGGTTCCGCATTTTACTCACCCCTCGTAAGTGATTTTCTTTTACCTTTAATGCCTGAAATTAACAGTTTGTTAACATATCATGGTCAAACTTATTTTACCTGTAAAAAAGGAAATTTGATTTGTTTTCATAAGTTTACTAGAAAACTAGCTACATCTCCCCAAACGTCCCACTCGTTTTCAATATTTCAAATTGTATTTATTCATTATCTCTACGATTTCTAATACTTAGAGATGCTTTTATTTTTATATGTCAACAAAGTGTGATTGTATGCCATAACAATACATATGATCAAAATATCTCTTCTTAGAAATTAAATACAGGCACAGACACAATTTAATCAGGTACATATACATGCATTTATATAATTTACTGTGGATGAAGATTAGACGTAAACGGTAAAAGGAATATAACGCATACCTCAGTTTAACGCATACAGTAGCAATATAGGTTAACTTCTTCGTTGCATTGAGTTGAAAGCGAATTTAATTTCCATGGGTGTTTTCTTGATCAATACATTTCTTTTCCCAACAAGCTGATAAATACGTGAATAATTTATTCGCATCACTGGTTATTTATTCATGTGCATTTTGCTCGTGACTTGTTATACAAACCGAAGAACATGATTTTTTCCTTCAAAGAATAACAAATACGTATAGGGATGTGTGTCCGAAAAAAAGAAATGTTAAAATTTACCTCGTTTAAAAATAATTGATACGCCCATATTGAAAAATATTAAATGAAATAATTGTAATAAATTTCGATTTTAGAAAGAAGATACTTGAATTTCTATTGCACATCTCGCCAGATTTCATCGCTACGGTTAGGAGATAACCCACTATAATCATCCCTCTTTATCAATATTTTCTCAAAACAACCCTCCCGCGATACCGAAGTCAGAAAAGCTTCTAATTAACTGCAGTAGTCTTTCTCAATAGAGTTCAAAAACGTCGTTCAAAGGGGTCTTGGAGTTGCGAGAGAGTAAAACGACCGTAACCGTGTGGCTCAAATTTAATGCTTGATCACCGGCACTTCTCAAATTTCCCAAACTCATGCTTGGCTCCCCTCGCACTCCTCAGCGTTAGGAGAAAAAGGGGGTAGCAAAAATCCGAGAAAGGGGGGTTGGGGTGGGGGGTAGTTGGGGTGTTGCCCCCCTCTGGTGTTCCCCCTGGCAATTACAACGGCATTATCAGGGACCGCGGTGGCCCGTTTAGCATCAAGCGATAAACACATGATAATATTACTACTGGTCGCAGGGGAAATTTTAATTGTTTGTTTATTTTTCTATTTCACGCTGTTCTAAGTACGACTGTTTATTTTTATTTCAAAGGGAATCTAGTTAGAAATAAGGCAGGGATCGTGTAGTGAAAAACAAATCTAGTTCATTTGGAGATGAATTGTTTTTGATAAGATAGTACACAGTATCAACTGTTTCTTTATGTTTAATTTAAAAATAGATAAGAATAGGGGTTTCTGAAATTGAAGTACTATCTGAATGACTTTCGACTCAATTAATACGTTTTAGAATTCATTTTATAATTTATAATTACGTGTTCTGGTCATCCCTAACAAAATGCATCTATAATACATACCCTCCAGTATTTAACTGAATTAACCCCCAATGCATTTTGCTGTTCATATGCTTTCGTTGAAATTACAGATGCTTTATTAGATAATATATTGTTAATGATTCAAAATAAATAATATCGCAGATAACAATGACAATAATATATATGTATCGTTTAGGCTGGAACACCGTATGATCTAAAAGATACTTCAGAAGCATGGCGAACAGCTTTAGCTCAACAAGGGTTTCCGTACGATCCTGCAATGGCTATGTATCCATACGGACCTGGGTAAGTTTAAATATGATTGCAATTACAATATAACAAGAATGTTTTATTGATAACATATATTTATTTTGAACACAGTGGTAAATGTTCATTTGCGTTGGTAGGCTACCGTTTTATGAATATGAATTCTTGGTTTTAAATTTGATATAACTTCATTTTGCAGATACGGGGGCCTAGATCTGAATTCAAGAAGGAAGAACGCCACTCGTGAAAATACAAACACTCTAAAAGCGTGGCTATACGAGCATAGGAAAAATCCATATCCAACCAAAGGTGAAAAAATTATGCTGGCCATCATTACGAAAATGACATTAACACAAGTGTCTACGTGGTTCGCTAACGCTAGACGGAGATTAAAGAAAGAAAACAAGATGACGTGGTCACCGAGAAACCGTTCCGAAGACGGAACCGACAGCCTAGACGGAAATGGAGACGGCGATTCCGATGCCGGAAAAGACGACCACAACGATTCCACGTCAAACGCAGAAAACATGGATGATCTTGACAACATAGACTGCAATGACCGGTCCCTATTGTCTCCTGGTGAGTAAAGAAATATACATTATATATGTGTGATTAATTATTTCCATTGTAGATATCACTTTACGTGGCTACATCTGCTGTTAAAAATCGCAATATCAAATTTCATGTATATTCCAACTCGGATAAATATATAAGGCGTACTTTATTAATTTTCTTTTCAAACTCTGCTGTAAATTTAAATATATAATACGACAGTAATAATTCATTCTTTAGTGATGAATACATACTGTTGACTTAACACAAAATATTACAATTACCTTTCCACACATCCTACCTAAAGCAACATTAACTGATGACGACACTATGCGAACCTTTTCTGTATCTCCACGTACTTAAAATATCACATGAATTCCATGCGACAAATTTATATTTGTATCAGCAATATTATCCACCAAACAATTAACCATTCATATATATTTTTTTAATGTCGTAAATATTTCTTAGAGCTGCACGCCCACGAAGTTAAACAGTATAATATGGCGTCGACACAGCAGTGTAGGCAGTCCGACTCTCTAGAGCAGAGATATGAATAACTAGGGTAGCTCCCATCTGTAAATCAGATGTCTTGCGGTATGAAATATAGCCTCATTAATTGCAGTTTACTGCATATACTTCCAGCTTAGAGTCTTTGAAACAAGCCTTGAAATATACATCAATGTCTATCTAAGTGTCATATCATATTTTCATCGTCATTCTAAAATGGTAAGATGTATTATTTCATAATGAATTTTTAATACCTTTAATCTTTAATAACTGCACTAGTGATGATTTATCGAATTTAATAATTTGGTGGGGTTTTTAAAAACAAGGTTTTAAATACACACACATGCGATTTGTTTGAGTCAATATTATTGTATTACAATAATAATTACTTTTTAGTCATTGTTATACTAAACATGCTTACATACTCAATACGTCAAAGTTGCATCATCTGGTATAGTTAAATGTGTGCATGCTTTCTTATTTTTTTTTTTTCTGCAATCTCGTTGTTATCAAATTCGTATAATTTTGAAATGAGCAAATATTTACATTTTGTTTAGAGAACACTTGAGTGATGTTATAAATCTGCTATCAGTGAAAAAAAAAGTTATTGACACAGATCATCAACGCAATAACCAAGCTGTTACGAATACTTCCAATCTCATTCACTAATGGCAAAACTAGACCTGGTTTTGAGTGTTCGACGTCTGATTCATAAACGCGAGTGTTTGTAGTATTGCGACTTCACAAAGGGATGGCGTAATTGTATTGCAAACAGACTGCAAATAAATTAATCAAATATTTGATTAATTGATTTCGCCTCCTCTTTAGCGGTGAACGGGCAAACTATTCCTTTCGGGCCAGAATGCCCCGGATTGAGTTAGTCTCGAAGATTATGTTCCTTCAACGTCTAATGACAAAAGCATTTGACGCCTCTCGCAGTGGCTATCTAGCGGATGAAATAGACACCCTTCATTACATGTCAGTCAGCTGCCTGTTAGTAATAGGCAAGAAAAGATGGAAGCTGTTTAACTTTGCTTATCGATTCCGTCTTGTGCTCAGCGTTTCCAAAATGCGCTTAAGTCTTTCAAGAGAAAACGGTCATCGCTTTTATTAAGCGATTTCATTTAAATTGTTTTCATATTTGTTATATTTCATGCCAACTCCGCAAACTATCCTTTGTTATGAGTAGAGAAGGAAACGGTATTTAATTCATAATTAATGTCTTTGCTTCATTGAAATTGTCAACAAAGTATCATCTTGTTAAGCATGTGCATCCTGGTTAACATAGCTGATGTTATACTGCAGTGTCTGCTGAATTCTATGTCATGTAATTACAAATTGCTCATTAACTTGCAGTTAACATAAAGTTCAAAATGGAAATCCGTCATCATAGGGAAATATTTTAGATATAGAAAATAAGTCATTTACAGCAGAATACATTTCCTTATTAAAACAATCACAGTATACAAGGAATTAGAGCTATTCTGAATACTAATGATGCAACAATTTTACCATTCTCGAAACACAGATTTAAATAGCCATAATGGTCTGTGGTTTGAGGATACCGTTGTACCATTACAAATTTGGCATGCAGTTTGAGTTATATAGATTGAATAGGTGGCATGTGATGTTAAGTATAATAGTTATTATGTTTATAAACTAATAGTGTGTTTCATGCAGCTTTAATAAATCACGTGCAGTATCAAAAACGTTAGAGCATGAATATACTTTGCATTTAATAGATACATTTAATAGTAACTCGTAATATGTCCATGTTTTCAATTTTACTCATTAATCAATGAAAATAGTTCAGTATATACGAGTATCCTCAAAGTTGATTATTTAATTAACAATATTTGCTAAAGGCAGCCACACATGTAAAATACCATGGCATACAGAACATATACATATGTTAACTACATGTATCTTATATTTGTGGTACTTTACATATACTTAATGAGTTGAAATACTACGCATACTTCAGCAATAGATAACTGACACTTTGGATTATTAGTTCATATGCATCCACGATAGTATACTCAAGTGGATAAGTATCAAGTTTCAAGTTTCAAGTACAATATCTGCCACAAATACCACTACAATAAACACAGCCTTTATAAACAGTCGCCAATAGAGGGTTGAAAACGATGCTATACATCAGAAATAACAGGTGAAATCGACAACACCTGCAATGGACAATACATGAAATTGATAATGTGTGCAATAGACAACAATGCAACACGCACATATAACTATCATACTATTCCTCTCATATTCAGGAGCGAATACTACTCTAAACGTGAAATAAACAACAGAGAAATAAACACACAGATACGTTACAACAAACACCGACCGATTGAGTGTTTACCCACACCAATAATCACTGGGCCGTAAATGGCGGCTCTTGATCTTTATACGTCAATAGTCGCATTGAATTAGAGTAATTAATAGCAATAATGATATAGCCAATATCAATTATACATTGCCTGGGTGGACAGTTCCTCTTTAATCTGGCAGTCTGTGGACTCAATACACCTGTCTATTGTTCAGTGGCGTTTACCTGTATCAATGGGATTGTAGGAGATCAGCTAAACAGCGGGAATGTCCAAACAGAAACAGTGAGACATTCTCGTTTACTGGATGGGAAAAAGGCCTCGGTATAATTCGCGCACGATCCGATTTCGGGCACGCGGGGGGTTCGATCCATGCCCCCGGGGTGTGGGGCGAAATGGGGCAGCGGGCAGAGTGGCGAGAAAGGGTAGTTGAAGAGGGAAACGAGGGATTTTCTCTGTTGAAACTGATCCCCTTCGAGGGCAATTGCGATATTTATATAGTTTTAGTGTAGATTGTGACGGTTAGAAAGGAGACGCATGACATAGCTCTCAGAGCGTTGCCAATACGAATTTGAATGTTTGTAGATAAAACAAATGTTGTGTTAAAAAGTGCTATTCATTTTTAGATGGGGTTGGAGGGAGATTTTCCTCCCTTGAACATCGTGTTACCTCTGGGTAGCAGTAATTTTATTACCAATGACCGGGACTAATATGTTCAGTAAGGAAACGGCAAGTTATCTTGAAGGGAGGAGGAACATTATTGGAAGAGGCTGGTTATTTCACCCCAGGGTTCCACCATAATGGACTCGACCTTTGACTTCCGTGCACGCTAATGGTGTGAACATAATTCAGTGTCTTATCTGTGTGCTTTATGGACATTTATACGACTTACTGGTATATCACAATATACTTTAAGAAGTATATTCAACAATGATTAAAAATTAAATGCATTAAAATATTATGCTTTTAAACTCAAACTAAGAGAATAGTTTGTAAGTTATTAAAAAAAATATTCAAATAAAATGTTTTAAAATAATAACACGCAACAAAAATACAACCCAACGAAAAAATCCATGCACAAACAAACAAAGAACAATACAAACAATAGCAATTAATAAACACAGAATATAAACACGGCTATTTACATTAGTATCAACGATACCAATTTACAGATGCCAGATATGAAGCAGTTCATGTAATATTCTAATTTTCATACATCCTAAAACATAAACACTTTCAAAGAAGTAAGTGCACTCCATCCCTAAGACCACCATGTAGGTACAGCTCCCACGTCTTAACATGTACTATCAAGTTACAGTCTGACGAGCGCAGAGTGATGTCTGGTATCCGTCTCACCAAAGCCCTTATCATCAGAAAATAGCACGAACAATCGTCTCATAGGAAACTGTAACAATTTAGAAAGGGAGATCTTGTATGCTTAATCTTGAAATTTAGAAAATATCAGCGGATTTTTGACTTGTTTCCATTTCTACGTCGAGAATGTTGTGGTTATTTTTGTAAATAATCTGGTTAAGATTTGTCGACTGCTGAGTTGAAAAATCTCAGATAATCGCTTGTTTTAATATGCAATGTTCGCATTCACTTGCGATATTTGGATCGGATAACAAATGTGTATATACACATATGAGTAGATATGAGTATATTCCCATGTCAAATTGAGCGAGCATGCGTGATTTTAGTCATGTTCCCGTTCCCATGTTAATCTCGTATAATTCAGATACCAGTTTGGATAACATGCGAACGAACATTGATCTAGAAATGTACATGTATTTTCTTTAAAGAAAATGCGCCGATTAATACATGCCATGCACATATACCGTTTTAAGAATAAAAAACGACAAATGTGCAAATAATTTACATTCTTTTCACAATTGAAAATTGAAACATCTTCTTCATTTTAGAAATGTGCTATTGCAACTAATTAAATAGTATTTGGTCGCCATTACAGCATTCACTTTTATTTAACCTCTCGCTGCCTTACTATCATTCCAGAAACGTGTTGTCGTAAAAGGGAGACGACTCTAATGCCCTGTATTTAATTACTCGTACATTGCAATTAAACTGTCATTTGACACGTAAGCCTTGTTTCGTGGGCTGTTTATGGATATTATCACGAGCTGTTATTGGGTATTAATCCGCGTGGATCTATCTTAATGATTTATGATGACGTACTCTTCATGAAGGTTGATTAGTAGACCTACCACATACAAATAGTGGCTGTTCCCTTTTAGGACTCTCTTCTATGCATGGGCGTTATTTATAGTATTAAAATTTACAGATAACAATGAATGCGTGCAGTTTGAAGCTTTCATTTAACTAATTTTGATTTGCATCATGTATGTTATCCAAATATATTAAATTAATTTTATTTGGATGACAATTGTATGCACCTTTACATGTAGATATAATAACGAATACGTATAGTTTGAAGCTTTCATTTAGCTAACTTTCATTTGCACCACGTAGGTTAGTTATCTCAATATATAAAATATAATTG